>VWPW01012789.1:0-67988 GCA_013389825.1 Crypturellus undulatus
TCTCAGCTGCCAGGGAGGAGAGGTGACCTTCGTGGAAGCTGGGAACATAGAGTGAAAAAAAGCCAAGGTTTGTAACTGAAAGCTTTGGAAACAAAAACATAGGACTATGGGGACCTGCACAGTCCCCATACACACCTGTACTGTGTAGGGAGAATAGAAAGAAGAAAATGGAAATATACATGAAAGTGGAAGCAAAGCAAGCAGTGAAGCTGTCAGCCTCTGTGATGCTGAGGGACGACATTATGAGACAGAAACCACTTGTAGATAAAAACACACTTGTGGCACTATGTCCTGCACAAAATAAAATCTAAGAGGCGGCACATGCATGCGAAACGTGATTAGAGGCAGTGAGCAAACTCTCCTCCTTTGGTGTGTCTGAACTCTGGTGACATCCCACAGCAAGATGAGACTAAATGAGTGTTCTGCTTTATTTGGCTGCTGTTGAGGAGACAATGTTGGCATCCCAAGGAAGGGGCAGGTGTGGAGTGATTCTGCCTGTGAATAATTATGGGAAGTGGAGAGGAATATTAAGGCAATGGGCCATGTGAAGGAGTCCCAAAGGGGTTCTGCTGGTTCTTCCCTAATGCTGAGGGACACTAGCTCATCTCCTTTGCTCTCACCTTTCTGCCTCCCTCATGTCCTGCCAGATTTCTTCCTTACCTTTGCATCTTTCCATGCCAGACCCCTCACACCACTACACCCTTCCATGCTTCACTCCTTTTCTCCCCGAATGAGGCCAGAATTCCTCTTTCAAGATCTTTCCTTTCAGGATTTTTTTTTGGAGCTCTTGTGGTGCACTTCTTGAAAGCAATGCTAGCTTTGAAGATGGACATGCAATGTGAAGTCCCCAACATGGAGATATTCAGCTGGAAGAAGGATGGAGAAGAGGAAGGGGGTAATGTGGCCATTTTTTACTGACAAGATCTCTGGACCTAGGACATGTGAGAGGAAGCTGTCAGTGCTGCGATGAGATTGTGAGAAGAATGGATTATTCTTATTTTATAATCATTTTTTTTTTCATGGAAATCTGTCTTTCTTTCTGCATACATCCAACACCTTCATCACCCCATGGCTGTGATTTCCATGGGAAAGTGACCATTTGCATGAGAAAGTCCCCGAAGCTGTGTTTTGAAACTGCATCCAAGTCACGTCTTTTTTTGACACCATGTCCTCAACCAATTCTTATCAGGGAAGAAATATTCCATCTTCCCTTCTCACAGAAGTGCACAGACCTCACTCAGAGGTCTTTTTCTTTGCCTGACCTCGTTTCATTTCTTCATGCCTTTCCCACTTCTCCTATGGTGTTGCTGGGGTGTGAGGCTGCATCACGTGTAGTGTGTGCAGCCCATTGAGATCCCCATCATTCCTCTGGACATACCTAATTATCATGAATGTTGTCATCTCATGTTTCTCCTGTTTTTGGGAGAGGATAGTGAGGTCTCCAGGATGTGTCTTTCCTGGTGATATGTTCTTTCCCACCACGCTGAACCTTGGAGAATTATCTCAGCTCTTGAGAATTTTCCTCCCAATTTATGTTGTGGCTCTGAAGCTGCCACACATTTGTGATTTCACTGTGCCTAATCACTGGGAATCTAGTTATTATGAGATCTATGTTATAGAAGGTGTTGAGGACAATTCTTACTGTTTCAGCAGTGTTGGCCTCTTCCATGGTGAAAAGATAACAGCAGTTTTGTATTTTCACCTAAGACTGCTATTCTGAGTTTACTTCTAGAAATGTAATCCTTTTTTCCTCCTTCAGTTACCAAATAAATGAGGAAGTTTTACATCATTTTAAATTCTGTGAATTTAAAGATAGAAGTTATGAAGCTATAGTGTTTAGATGTCCTTTTCTATGAGCACCTACATGCTTGCAGTGTTTCAAGGGACCATTCATGTGCCTGGAAGTAAACACATATATCTGAGGAAATTTATTTGGCTCAGTTTTTGAAAGTTTCATCTCCATATGAGGAAGAGTGATTTTATTGTTAGGGTGATACAGCACTGGAACAGGCTGTCCAAAGAGGTTTTGTAGTCTCCTTTCTTAGAGATATTCAAAACCTGCCCGGATACGATCCTGTGCAACATGCTCTAGGTGATCCTGTTTGAGCAGGGGGTTTGACTAGAGGATTTTTTTGTCCTCTTTCAGTCCACATTGAATCTTTCAGCCAAGATTTTTTCTGTGTCTTACATAAAAAAATCTGCCTGATCCAGTCCTCATTTCTTTTTCTTTTTGTTTTCTCTTTATTTCTTCTCACTGTGTGCAAACACATCCTAAAGCAACATGCTAAAGCAATTTTCAGAGTGAGAAAATATATTGACAAATATGAATTATATCCATGAAGAGCAGAAAACACACAATTAAGTAATTTCTAATATTCATCTTATTACCAGATCAGAAACGATCTATACAAAATAGGAATCTCTGTCAGTTAAATCTATTTTTTTCTATACTGTTTATCTTCAGAAGTTTCTTTCCATGAGTCATTTCCTCTATATAGAGAAGATTAGAAGTCATGAGCATCGCTGAATGTTCTAAAACTTACTCCATGTTCAGATGAAACCGTACTCCATGAGCTTAATTTTCCTTCAATTTGAGCTGGTGTAGAGTGACCTCTTGGTGAAAAGTCCTGAGGGATAATGAGGGGACAAATTCCACCCATCATGTCCCTGGGAAATATTAGATTTCTAAGTGACACATTTGGTTACGGGATGGGAGAGGAAGAAAAAAATCAAGAGACAGAAACACCAGCAGGGAAAGCTTTGCAATGAATCCTCCCCTCTGACAGAGACAGATTTGAGCTGCAGGGATTGATACACTATGTCAGAACATGACAAAACATGACATGACTCAGTTCTTTTTAAAATCGTTGGACAAATTTGTCCCTAATTCCTTCTTTTCTATTTTGTCCAGGTTTCTAATTTTCATGCTAACAAATATGTTTGGACTGCACTCTGTATGCAGCAGGTAAAAATGTTTTTTGATAGTATCTGTCTACTGAGACAGCAAGCTATTTCCTGTCAGAGATCAGTTTCAAAAGAAAAGTAATCCTGATGAGTTAGGAAATCATCCAGTGTTCAGAAAATCTAAGTCAGTGTTAATCTTGCACAGCCTGGAAAGGACAATCCCCACTAGGATTTGGTTACTTTTCTTGGAAAGGGTGTTCTGGTTATGGATAGCTAAGACAAACCTTTGAGTAAGAATTATGATTAGTTATTGAGATATATAGGGAATGTGTAGACAATCTGCTTTAGGCCAGTTTTCATAAGGATACAATTCAGACTGCAGGATTTCTTGGGGGAAAAATGTGAAGGATCTTGCATCCTTACACAACTGATAAATATCCCTGGGAGAGGATAAGCAACAATTCATAACAGTCCAAATTCCTGACCAAGAACTGCCAGGGCAGAGGCATTTTACCAAGCTGAATGGAAAAAAACAGAAAAATAGTTTCTGCACTTTTAAATTTTGCATAATTGTTTCATCTTAAATAGCATTAGCATATTACTTCCAGCCTCAGATCACACCTATTCTTTTAAGAAAAAAAGAGATTCGGTGGCCTATTGAGGCTTGCTTCTGAAGTGAGGGTAGCATAGAAAGTGTACAGGAGATCATACAGTCATCATTGGACTCAGTTCTCTCTTTAATTTCTTGAATTAACTCTACTAGCCTGTTTTATTGCAGGGATGCATCACACTGCTTGAGATACGTGCCCAGGGTGAGATGACATCCTTGACAGGTCAATGCTGTTTGTATTCTCCAACACGTGTGCCTCCTGCTGTGGTCCTCCAAAGGGTGTTCTGGATTATTTCTGGTCAGGTTTTCACAAGGCCGTCACGGGGCTTTGGAGAGGATTCCAGGGGGACTGCCTGATGTGTGCCTTCCTTAGCTGCCTCTGTAGGCTCTTGTATGTCTGATAGAGCCTTGCTGTCTACCCAGCTTGTTTTCTTACAGGAATTGTTCTGGCCTCCAAGGGGAATTGGCTATACACAGACACATTTTCCAGCAGATCAGGCAGTTTTCACACTGCACCTCCTACTACCTCCTTTGAAAAGTCAGGCTTATCCAAATTTTCTGCTCTCTAGTGCCTTCTTTGGGATGGGAATCTGTTCGTCTTCCCTTCTCCCTGTCTTGCGGAAACTCCTACACAGTCCTGCACCCCAGAAAACAGCAGAGGGACTCTCTTCCTTATTCCTTTAAGATCCTTTTTCTTTCCTTTAAACTCTGACACATACACATCCTCTTCTTTAACTTTTTTTTTTCATTTGTTTTCTCACAACCTCCATCCTGACTCACCTTCAATATCTTCCTTTTCCAGGAAGAGCTTTCACTTTGTGGCTGATGGGGATTTGGCCTGTTATATCTGATAAGCAGAGATAGCATCCAGCTAGATACCTGGGCACTCAAGCAGAGGAGAACATATATCCCCACATAGCTCTTCTTTCCTTTAACACATTGTGGTTGTTTTTATTTCCAATTTTCTTTTAGAAAAACTCATTTCCTCTCCTTCTCCTCATCCCCGCCCCGCCCCCCCCCCCAAAAAAAAAAAAAAAAGTAGAGGAGTGAGGAGAGATACATTATGGCTTATGACCAAAAATATTTGGAAGGCCAGCCTTAAGGTGAGTTGTATCCCCTGATGCCTGTAGCTGCCACAGAATCACAAAATGCTTGAAGTTTGGAAGGGGTCTTTGAAGATGACTTAGTCTAATCCTCCTGCTCCAGCAGGGTCCCTTAGAGCACATTGCATAGGATCACGTCCAGGCAGGTTTTGAATATTTCCAGAGAAGGAAATGCCACAACCTCTTTGGGCAACCTGTTCCAGGGCTCTGTCATCCTCACATTCTAAAACTTTTTAACTCTATTTAGATGGAACTTCCTGTGTTTCAGTTCGTGGGTGTTGCCTAGACCTATTGCTGGCCACCACTGAGAAGAGTCTGGCCCTATCCCCTTCTGAGGAGGGAGCTGAAAAGGTCTCTTCTCAGTCTTCTCTTCTCCAGGCTGAACAGGCCTAACTCTCTCAGCCTCCCCTCATAGGAGAGATGCTCTGGTCCCCTGATCATCTTTGTAGCCCTGCACTGGACTCTCTCAAGTCAATCAAGTCAATGTCCACTGACAGTAGACAAATTTATAGCTCCAGAAGTCAAAGAGGATCAGGCTGCTCAGAGGAACAGCAAAAATGAGGAAGAAGAGGATGGTAAACATAATCATGGTGAAGATCTTCCCTGTTTGGAGGTGCTGGGAGCCACATTTGACTTTGAGGAAGAGGATGAGGTTGAATACCAGTATGAGGGGTGTTCAAAAGAGGAAGTCCAGGACTCCAGTTATGATGAGGATTATGTGGCAGTTGCTAGAGGAGCAAACAGTGTAACAATCATAGAATCATAAGATCATTATGATTGGAAAAGACCTTCAAGATCAAGTCCAAGTGTAAACACATTCGCCACCATGCCTGCTAAGCCATGTCCCTAAGTGCCTCATCTACATGTTTCCTGAACACTGCTAGGGACTGTGACTCCACCACTACCCTGATCAGACTGTTCCAGTGCTTGACTACTATTTCTGTGTAGAAATTTTTCCTATTATCTACCCTGAACCTCTCCTGGCATAACTTGAAGCCACTTCCTCTTGTCCGATTTTCAGTAGTTAATTTGGAGAAGTGCCCGACCTCCACCTCACTGCAACCTCCTATCAGGTAGAGAATGGTAGGGTCATCCCCGAGGCTCCTCTTCTTCAGACCGGATAATCCCAGCTCTCAGTCATTCCTCTGACTTCATTCACCAACTTCATTGCCATACACTCCAGCACCTCAATGTTTTCCTTGTATAAACATAGCCCAGCATGTTCAGCAGCAGGGAGATGCACTAGAGCAGGCCATAGATGATGCTAGGCAAGTGCTTTGGGTGATGACTTCGACATCCGGTAATGAACTATTTTTGATGGCAATACAAGTACCCAAAGTTAGCAATGGCTAGGTTCTGGATGAAGTGGTTTCTCTCAGTGTGAATGCCAAGGTACCACAGAACCATGCCATTTCCCACTATCTCACAGGCAGAGCTGATGAGACAGAAGCTCTCCATGATCTTGAGGACAGCATATGATGGCTCTGCCTTTTGCACAGTCCCACTGTAATTAGCCCAATGAGTCAGTCTTGAATTGCTTTGAAGGGAGAGTATTATGAACTTATACATCATCATGAAATATCCAAAATGGAAAAAGTTTCTTCTCTCTTTTTCTCCTGCGATTAGAGAAAAGACAGAGGAGAATTTAGTGATCGATAAAGTGCATTTTTAACTTGAGCCTTGTGACCTGGGACAGGTATCTCTCATGGGGTGTGGTTACTGTCTGGAAAGGTAACAGCAAGATGCTATATACAGAGGAGAAGGTAAAATCATGTAGAAGTTTGAAGAGGTTGAAGCAGGAAGACAGGGTGAGACAATTCAACAGAGTAAAAAAAGATACAGAAGGAAGCATTGCTTTTTATAGATATGGAGGAGCAGTAGATGGCGAGGGGTAACTAGACAGTGATTGTGTGTGCATGGATGCTTATGAGAGAGGATGTGAAAATGGAACAGTAGAGACAGAGAACATCCTAAAGCATTAACGATGGCAAGCAACTGCTAAATCTATCCCAGCAATGCTTCTCTTCCTACTCAGTGCATCTGAATTGACTGCTCAGAGATGCTGGGACTTGGTATTAGCTCTCTTATCTTTCTCTTGGTTTCTAATTTATCCCATTGGATCTTATGTGAAAAAATTTCTGGGAAGAAAAATTAAGATCTTTCAGCATGCAGATTCAGTTTTTGTCTCCTGTGGTGTTATAAAGCAGGTGTTGTCAGGAAGGACTGTTTTCACTGTGCTAAGGAGAACGGGATGAAAAGAGCAGCAAATGAGAATGAGCTTTTTTATGTTGTGAGACAGTTTGATATTTCTGCTCTACTTCTGTGGTTGCTTTTATAGGAGGTGGGGAGAAAACTACCTGCCAGGGATTCCATTTTCAGGGATGATGTGGGAATTTGTATGCATCTGTGTAAGCTGTTGGTGTGTTTGTACTCTGGCCAAATGCTGTTAAAAAGGAGATGTATAAATGAGCAGTCAGTAGAGATTGAAGGAAAATTTCAGAGTAACTGCACTCTATTTTTCTTTTTCTTTCTTGCAATTTCAGAATAAACTGGAATGGGATTATTCCAGAGGAGAATATCCCTTCTCCCATTAATTCATTAAAAAATCTATTCCTGTGAAATGTCAGAATGCAATGTTTACAATTTCTTTTCCCCCCAAAAAAACCTTCTGTGCTTTGCAAGGGATAGGAAAGGGAGATCAGACATTGAGGCCTTCACACTCTGGGTGCTAGGCCCCAATAATTCTGTTTAGGCATTATCAAATCTGAATGCTTTTGGGCTTCCCTTTCACAGTATGTGTAAAAAGATGCTTCTTTCCTTCTCTTCCAGGTAAGTGGAGTCTTCCCAAACTGCACAGGGCTTTAACAGCATTTGATGACTCATCATTCACCTCTGGCCCCATAGTATTAAAATATTTTAGCAGGTTGACATGAAATGGACTTTGAAAAAAATTAAACACAGCAATTTATTTACAGCAATACAACCGAAACACTGTAGACAAGAAGTATGCTTTTTGTGCACAGTTACAAAATGAACAGGAAGAGTTTTCTGCATGATTCAAAATGTGCAGGTGTTGGCTCCAAAAGGACAAATCTCATTCAGACCTCAGGTATCGTGTGGTCAAGAAGCAAAGGCCTCTCTCTGCCTCTACACTCAGGAACTGTTTTTGATTAGACAATTTAGATATCGTGATATCGTGACTTAGGCTGTGGTCTAACTTTATCATCTTTCTTACTTCAAAATAATCAGAGTTTCAGATCAGACTAAATCTTTTATCTACAGATTCTTGGCTCCAGGCACGTATTTGAAGTGCTTTCTTTTTTCTGGCTGTGGTAGGGATAGGTAACTACTTTTGAGGGTTAAGCTTTCACAGCAGGGAAAGTAAGCATAAAGTGGTGTTTCTATAATGTCTCTTAAGATCCACTAACAAGGCCTACCAAAGCCCGTTTGCACTGTTGTATGCCCTCTGTCCTTTGTGTATGATTTTAAATTGTGGAATATAAGACATCATTTTTCTCTGAGTTGGTACAAAACTTAAATGTTCAAAAAGTTAGCAGTTTGAAGTTGCTGACCTTCTAGAATATTCTATGTCCTAGCATTTTCCACAGGAAATACGGAGCAATTCAGAAGACAGACATAGCTCACATGCTCTGGGCGTGCTCCACTGTAGACCAGGCTCTTAATATTAGTTCATGGTAGTTAACTAGTTCTGGTTAACTTAATATTAGATCAGGGCAGAAAATTCTGCAAATAATCTTTTTATCCTTGTAGTCATTCTATTACTAACTTCTTTTAGTGGCGGTTTATATGCAGTCATCACCGTTTAAATGCCCAAGATTGGATGAGATGAAAAGAGTTTGTTTACACTAAATGCCATATATCTTCTTGATGGGTATATGCAAGAAATTATCAGGATAGGAAATCATTTTAACAGTTTATATTCTGTAGTTTTTATCACATGATGGCCTCTTTTGAACACAGTAATGTTTAGTCTTTGATTTTTTTTTCTTAATAACACTTTTCAACACTTTATGAAATAAAGAATGTGAGTTTCAGTCTCCCAATGATAAAGTCATTACAAATATACAAAAGAAAATATTTCTAATGTTTCTGATAAATTGATGACATAGACCAAATCTGAATTAACTCTGTGTATTGCAGAGAAATAGCATAAATAATTAAAGAAGAGTAGAAATGGAGGTCACATTTTAGCTTTCAGAGTATGTAAACAGGAAGCAAGAAGCAACCATGGTCATTATTAGGCTGAACCACTGCTTTTTAAGTAGTGCTTTTCAATATTGATAAAAAGGCAATTGCACAGAAAGTAAAGAATACATAATAGACAAATGCAGCAGCCTCATTTTAAGAAAATATTTTAAGATGAAAAAAACAATGCGAAATCCATACAGATTCCTAAAGAAAACTACCTGTTTTTTACATTTTCATCAATTCAGATTAAAATTAGTTAGATGTTAGATGAAAGTATTACATGGTCTGATACTGCAACATTTCAAATAATCATATCTAGCATTTCAATGGACTAGGTTTCTGAAAAACAGGGTGTTAGAAATTATGGCATTTATTTACTTCTGTTTTGTAAGTTTTTCTTATAATTGAAATTGCACATGTTACCTCAAATAATTTTAGAGGCCATAGATTCTTATTGTCTGTTGTTTTTAAAGGAAGAAAAGCAATTCAAAGCATACTGTATGAAGATGCAGATACTTTCTCCTCTGCTGGAGGGAACTAAAATAACATACAGGTCCATTCCTTAGCTCTTCTGAAATACAAAGAAGAGAGAATATGCAGCTCAGCACACACAATTATGAGGTAATTGGTAGGGATGTAGCCCTTTTTCATAGCATGACAACTCTACAGTATAAAATCCTTCTGGTTAATAGAAGAAAGGAACTTTTAGAACACAATTTGTTCAGCTATTTGAAATGTTCACATTAGAAAACAAAGATTCTACAATAAAACAGCCACAAAAGGTTGCATGTGTTGCTGAAATACAGGTATTTACAGTAAAGAAATGCGGACACTTCTTCCAGGAATTTTGCTGCTGTTTTCATTAGGAAGAGGTTGTATCCCATCATGTCATCAGAAACCTAAGCTAAAAAGTGTCTGAGAATGTATGAATATCAGTTTTGTGCTCTGAAAGATAGCGTTATTTGGTGAGCTGAAAACTCTGAATGGAATTCCTTTCGTGGAATGAAGAAGTTTTCTAATCAAATTAATCTTGAAGTAGGAAACTAATTCAGGTCAGATGAATTCTGTGTTAGAAGTGCTTATTTGTTTCCACTGATTGCTGGGGGAGCTTAAGGTAACTATTAAAGGGGAGAAATCTACAGTGAAGATGTCTAAGCTTAGGGGAGAGGAATTTCACTCAGTGTTTCAGATTTCCTTGATTCTGTAAAATGTCAACCTTCCACTCCAGAGTACAGTAATCATATTAGGCATATTAGCGGGGTATTAAGAGGACATAGTTATCGTTTCGTGGGTTTCTCGTTCATCTTTGTCATCTGCTGAAATTTCAAAGGCCCTCTGGAAGGCCAGCCTGAGAGTGAGCCGAATCCTCCGATCCCTGTAGCTGCCCACGATGAAGTAAATAACTGGATTGAGGCTGCTATTAACGCAGGACAGCACAAAACCAATCTCTGGAGAGTAGAGGAATTTATAGCCCCAAAAGTCAAAGAGGATCAGGATGCTGAGAGGAACAGCAAAAATGAGGAAAAAGAGGACGGTGAGCATAATCACAGTGAAGAGCCTCCCTGTTTGGAGGTTCTGTGAGCTGCACTTGACTTTGAGAAAGAGGGTGAGGCTGAATACCAGCATGAGAGGTGTGCAGAAGAGGAAGTCCAGCACTCCAATGGTGATGAGGAGTACGTG
Source organism: Crypturellus undulatus (assembly GCA_013389825.1). Classification (NCBI taxonomy): domain Eukaryota; kingdom Metazoa; phylum Chordata; class Aves; order Tinamiformes; family Tinamidae; genus Crypturellus; species Crypturellus undulatus. The sequence goes on from VWPW01012789.1 coordinate 10,507, forward strand.
GCAGTTGCTAGAGGGGTGAACAGTGCAAGAAATGTACCCCAGTGTGTTTAGCAGAAAGGAGATGCACCAGAGCAGGCCAGAGATGATTCCAGACAAATGCTTTGGACGATGACTTCGGCACCATATGGGACAGAGGACAGACAGGCATCTCTCAATGCTAATGGCTGTCAGGAGATACAAGCCAGTACCATACATGAAAAGATCCAGGAAGAGGAATATCCCAAACTGCACCCCCACGTTGAACTGCATCAAGTACTGGACTGTTTCAATGGCAATGCAGAGCAGATACCCAAAGTCAGCAGCAGCCAGATTCAGAATGTAGACAGTGAAGCGGTTCCTCCGGATACGGAAGCCAAGATACCACAGGACCATTCCATTTCCCACCATCCCACAAGCAGAGCTGATGAGGCAGAAACTCTCCATGAACTTGAGAACAGCATATGATGCCTCTGCCTTTTGCATAGTCCCACTGTAATTAGTCCCATGAGCCAGGCCGGTTGTATTTGGAAGGAAGCTTAATGAAGTTATAGTAGTACTCATAATGAGTGTTTCACTGTGAAGTAGTGACCTCTCACTCAGATTTCACTCAGACCTGTAAGGAGAAAGGAGAGATGTGGTAGTTTACATGACTTTCTCTCGTGATCATCTAGTGGTGTTTCCAGTGTCTTTCCATCTCTTTGTAGCCATAAGTGGATTCGGGGAACGACTGCTATATTTGTACTTGGAACACACAGCTTTTACTGCCATTCAAAACACCATATCTGAGGCCAAATTATGTGATGGATGTAGGAAAAGCTAGACTGAAATGTATGTGTATGTTTTTGAATTTATTTCTTGAGCTTTCTTTTAAAGTCACTTCTGGGAAACAAGTAGGTTAAAATAAAGCAATGTTAACTCAGATTGATCCTACCTGAAAACTATCTCAGTTTGTTGTCTTAATAAAAAGGGAACGCAGTGATATTAGTTTAGCTATAATTCCCTTTGCTGGACATAGCTAGGATTAGATGAGATGAAATTGTCAAAAGCATATAATAGTAGCAGGTATTTAGCATCATGTGAATTTAAACAGCCTTAAATAGGGCTGAATTTCTTACTATGCATACACCCAGAAAACATAGTTGAGTAGTCATAATAACTAGTAGTTTTCATGTGAATAGCTGATTCCTATTTTAATGAAATATAGTTAATGAAATATAGAAGGGCAGGATCATATCCCTGCTGACAACACTCTTCCTAATGCAACCCAGGATACCTTTGGCCACAAGAGCATACTGCTGGCTCATGGCTAACTTGTCCACCCCAGATCCTTCTCTGCAGAACTGCTCTCCAGCAGGTCAGCTCCCATCCAGTCATGGTGCATTGGGGCTATGTCTCACTAGGTGCAGGGCCCTGTGCTTGCCCTTCTTCAACTTCATGAGGTCTCTCTCCACCCATCCCTCCAACCTGTCCAGGTCCTTCTGAATGGCAGCACAGCCCACTCATGTATCAGGCACTCCTCCTAGGTTTGTATCTTCAGCAAACTTGTTGAGGTTGCACTGTATCCTTATATGCAGGTCGTGGATGAATAAGTTGAATGTCACAGAATCATAGAATCATTAGGGTCGGAAAAGACTTTCAAGCTCTTCGAGTCCAACTGTAAATGCACACCCTGCCTGCTAAACCATGTGCCTAAGTGTCTCATCTATATGTTTCTTGAACACTGCCACATATGATGATTCTACTTCCTTGGGCAGACTGTTCCAATGCTTGATTACTATTTCTGTGCAGAAATTTTTCCTAAAATCTAACTTGATTTTTCTTAAAATCTAACTTGATCTTGCTGCAACTTGGGAACGTTCTCTCTTGTCCTATTTTTGATAGCTATTTTGGAGAAGAAATCTATCCTCACCTCACTACAACCTTTTTTAAGGTGGTTTTTGAGAGGGGTAAGATCACTCCTGAGCCTCCTCCCAACTAAATAACCCCAGCTCCCTCAGTTTTTCCTCATAAGGTCTGTGCTCCATCTCCTTCACCAGCTTTGTTGACCTTCTTTGGACACATTCCAGCAGTTTAATGTCTTTCTTGTCGATCCAGCCTGTCCAGATCTCTTCGTACCCTCAAGCACATCAACTGTTCCTCCCATCTTAGCATCATCTGCAAGTTCGCTGAGGGTGCACTTAAATCCCATCATTCAGATTATCAATAAAGATAATTAAGTTTCTAACTTTGTCATTTTAATCATATTTCATAATGTTAAATATCATGATCCTGGGTCAGCGATAGTGTACTGGCATATTAGTTGTAATGGATGCGCTGTTGATATATACCCAGTCACCAAAAATTTTGCACTGCATATAATGCAAGTGAAGTAACCATCCTATGACTTCCACAGACATTCAAAAGCATACTGAAAAGTCACTCACAGTTCTTATACGTTTGTTATAAGACTTTAGTAAGGCTAATCTTGTACCCCCAAAGCATATTCAAAACCTGAATCTGCTTCCTTAATGAAACTAATTAATGAAAGTGTGCATCAAATAACAGCAGACTGAATCTAGCTGGTCTTTCCTTCCTGCAGGTTACATGCTGAGTACAGCGTAGTTCTTGTGGTAGCTATTAGTCTGAACAAACTTGACACAACAAGACATCTTATTGTCCAAATATGGAGTTGTGTTTTCTCAGATAATCATAACTAATTCTAAGACCCAAACTACACTTGATCTATGAAGAATGTCACCTTATGTTTCAGATGTGTATTTACAGCAACGCAATAGCATTTCTGCTTGAAAAAAAAGTTCCTTAGAATGAAGATCTCCTCGTTGTAAAGATGATCAAGACCACTGTGTACCTATAGCCAGTTTCTAACCTGTAGAAGAAAATGTTTGATCTCCTTTCCCCCAACTATTCTTTTTCTTCCCTTCTCCTCACCAAATTTCCAAAATCATGGCAGAAAGCAACAGACAGAGACAGCATTGCACCCACGCAGAAATATCTCACCTTCTTGTGGTTTCTGAGGTATTTCAATGACTATTTTCAGCAACTGCCTGTTGTAGATCTGCTGGTAAAAATTGTCACCTGAATTCTGTGACACCAGATAAGATCCTTGTATTGTAAAATAAAATCCTGGTGCTGAGCTATTTAGACACTGCTGAAAAAGCCACAGCCACTTCACTGTGACGTCTTGAGAAACAGCCAGCCAGTCACCCTCTGGGGAAAATATCTAGTTTGTTGCGTGAGGCCACTCAGATTTCAGCCACTTCCCCCTTCCCTTCCAGCACAGAACCTTTCACTGTCTTAACTTATGAAATGCTTTCTCACTACTTCTCTTTCAAACTAGTCTCATGATATAAAGGACACAAGAACAAGTCCAAAGATACACCTTGACTCTTACACTGATTCTTTGCTTCCCAGGTGCATCCATGAGCGGCTCTAATTCCAGAGACTTTGCAGAAGATGCTCTACTTCTGCTCAGGGACTGAGAAATTGGCAGTCCTCTTCCATAATGCTTGCTGCTGATTTCACAACCTCCCTCAACACAGCTTCTCACTCCCTGAGGGTCTACTGTCAGTGCAGAACACTCATTCCTACAGGGTGTGATGACCTCAAAGCCTCTCCTAATACAAGTTGTGACCATATATCGTCCCCTGCTACTTCACACAACCTGTCCTACAATAGAGGCCATTTTCTGTAGTCAGATTATGATACCTCAGCAGCCACAATTTTGCAACTTCTCCTAGTGTTACCCTTCAACACACAATGTCCTACTTCTGATGCCACAAGGTCTTTCAACACAAAACCCACAGTATTATCTGCCACTTTATACTATCTTTCAGCACAATTCCTCACCACACCTCAGGCACTCCTATTTCACAAACTCCATGAAGACAACCACTGGCTGTGTTGCATCCAATTCAAGTTCCACAACTTCCTTCTACACTTTGCCTTGTCCCTATCCTGCCCATCATTGAATGCTTATTCATCATGGCTCTATGAACAAAATCCCTTGCCAGTGTTCATTATCCAGTTGCAAAACTTTATTCATCTCACCACGCACAGTCTTTCCTTTTCCCAATCACAGTTCTCCAAGTATGACCTATGACCTTCTGTGACAGTAGTATTCAGAGCCAGGTGTCAAAGTAAGTGGAATGAGAATGAAGAAAACCTTTCTCCTTTCCCGTTAGTAAGCAGATACCTACAAAGAATTGTTTTGCAATTTGGGGTAGCAGAAATTCTAACATTTGGACTTCTGACCTCTGTTAATCCATTTGACTAGGAAAACATGACTATGATGTTAGCCCTAAGTTGCTGCCATGTGTTCTCCTGGGTACAGAAACTGGCAGGCCTGACTCATACCAGGTTATCAGGCTAGATACGATTGGACTGATCTCTGGCCTCTGTCATCTGTTGTTCCTCTTCCTTTCCCAAAGATTGTAAGACATTTTTTACCTTCTTACCCAATACTCCGGTTTTCTATAGTGACTACTGCTGATCCTCATTAACTGCCCAAGACTCCAGGCTACAGTAACAAGATATTTAAGTTAGGGGACTATTTTCACTGAAACATTTCTTTATCAGTATTTAGTCTCATTTATTTGGGGATTTCTATTTTCCCTGAGTAGATTGCTGGCATTTTGTGCAGAGGAGATGGAGACATTAACTATGTTGCTTTCAGGCCATTCTACATTTCAAAAAAAAAATCAGCAAAAGAGAATAAAGGACAGTAGTTGAGGCAATTTCTTTATTGACACCCATGAGGCATAAGCTGCAAATACTCAGCAGAGTTCAGAGCAATGATGAATTTGATTTGGGCTTGGTTGATATGATATTCTAATATAATTCAACATGCCTATTTGCTCCATTTTTTTTATTTCATATGTTCACCTTTGACTGCAGTTGCTCAGGTTAAGAAAGATGCCCATCATGAAACAGAATTTTCTCTTCTAAGTTATTTAGTTTAAAAGCTAGATGTCTGTTTCAGACCTAATTGCATCCTAAAATCAGTTCTGATGTTGACAAGATGAATCTGCCAACAGAAACATTTTTTTTCCCACAGAAGAACGCAGAGTCCCTAAGTCAGAGTTAAATTCTCTGACTTTCATAGGCGTTAAATAGCTGACTTCCTCCCTCTGTTTCCGGATTTGTAAATGAAGGATTTTTTTTACTTACTTTGCAATTCACTGACCTCTGTTAAAACATGCATATTTTTGCAAAGAGGCTTTATTCTCTGAATTTCCAGTGATGAAATTTCTTGTGAGATAGGACTTGGAGCGTCACCACGAGATCATCCAGGACATCTTCTATCTCTATAACAAAGTAATTGTAACCGCTCCTGAGAGAAATGACTCCAACCTACCCTTAAAAGCCTACTGTGATAGTAATTCTTTACCATCCCCAAAGGATGGTGACTCTTTTTAAAACTTGAAGGTTTTTTCTTTTTTTTTTCTTTAATGAAGTTTTCTGTTCCCCCCTTCTTTTTTTTTTAATTCACAGACGTTAAAAAAAGAAAATATACAGACTGTAAATAGACTGTTCTAGCATTCACAATGATAGGAGGCCAAAGCAGTGTACCTAATAGCCCTTTATACACGGGGAACTCATAATACTATGAGTAGCTTTATAATGGACTCTTGGGAAGTGTTAACTTCATGCATATGTTCTATGCATATATTTATCCAGTTTAATACTGAGTTATTCCTTTCTTATGGAGGAAATACCTTTGAGATATCATTATAAAAACATTGACAGACAAGTCCTCCTTTAAAATATATTTGCTTAAACTTTTCAGGCAAGATAGAATTCATTTTCCTCCTTGCCCCTTTCTTTCACGCCTTCCCTTCTCTAAGCCTCCACACCTCCCACCTCCAGCCCCAAGAGCCTTGCAGGTGGAACATTTCCTAAGAGAGGGTTAAAGATTCGTACTTAAATGTTTTTCCTCTCAGTTCTTCTTCCTGCTGACGGGATATGAAAGCATTATTCAGTACATCCAGGTGATATCATCCAAACAGCATATCAGACCAGTTCTCACACAGGCAGGAAACATCAAGATGCACTTGTGACATAGGAAAGCAAATAATAAATTATTGGATTGGATTCTACATTAAAAGACACCTCCTAAGCAATACTGGAAGCTTTGCAGAAGTCATTCTATGATCTTTAAAGACTCTATGCTCTAACACATTCATACCAGGGAAGACAGAGGTTGAAGAGATAAAGTTGTATAGCCCTTACACAAAAAAATTAGATCTCTAAAGACAGGCAAGGTAAGTTTTGCAGTTTGTCTGGCTTTTTACTTAGCTTTGCCTTGCTTTCTTTTCTCACTTTTATTTCCTCTTTCTTTTGCTTTCTTCTTGAACAAAAGCAAAAAACCAGAAAGAAGCTTTAATTAAAGTTATCAAGTGTCCTAGTTATTTTTGGCTACAATCATATATAGAGCTAGTTTTACAGCCCCAAGTTATATTGCTTTGATATTATTATTTTGTTTCTTATAATCACCATAGATTTTAGAGAAGAATGCATGCAATAAGGTAATTATGTAATTTCTCATCCCTTTTAAGATGTTAAAAATGCACATTAGATTTATTTTATTTTGCAAATGATTGCATTATGTCATATGTCTCTCGTCTACTCCTGAAAAGGCATTTAAAAAAATAAGACCTAAATGGAGGGAATCCTCTACTGAATTAGTCATTCTAGTAATCCTCTTACAATCAGCAGTAGGAAATGGGCACTGCAGTACATGATTCATCACATCTGTAAGTAGACAGTTCAGACTGGTCAAGTGTAATATGGCTAGCTTAGATACAGATGCATTTATGACTGAAGCCAATAAGATGTGATGAGATGAGATGAGACGAGACAAGATGAGTTGAGATGAGATGAGACAGATAATTTGTTAAATGCAGTTTCAGGGAAATGGGAAAAAAAACCTTTATTTATAGAGATACATAGTCAAATTATTTGAGTTTTCAACTGATCCTTTTATAGATACACACTACACACACTTTTTAGCTTAGGAATTTGCTATATCTGCTGTTATTCAGGCATTGAGTTTCCCTCGGTCACTCCTTTCTGACTGCCTAAGTATGGCAATGGGATTGCTGTGGTATGCTACCAGTCATTCTCTGACTTAGGTGGAACACAGATATTTATTTTCTCCTAGTACTGCACAGCCATACAGGTGTGCTCATTCCATCCTTATCATCATTTTTTGAGAAATCTGTGCCATCGCTTAGTCAAAGGAAAAGGAGTAGAAAGGGTCACAACTCTGTAAGACTAGGGAGAAATTGATCTCATGTTGTTCTTAATGATCCTTTTCCTTGTAAAAAATATCTGAAAAGGAACTATCCATGTAACTTTTACCCTTCTGCTTCAAAACCTTTTAGTTAGCATAAGTAGAACTACAAGCATAGGAAAAGCCCCTAACTTTCCCCATTTCCTCTCTAGGCTTTACTTTGTGAGTTTGAAAGTAATCTTGGCTTCTTCTCAGTTTCAGTGTTTCCTGTGGATACTTCATCCTTTTTTACTTCCGTAACAGTTTCTGAATTTGCTGCAAGCTGAAATACTCAGAAGGTAATGGATTAAGTCCATAGATTTGCTCACAGATCACCAATACAAATGAGAAGAGCTGGTTGTAATGTAATTCTGCAGGACTTAAAAGAGTTGCATTTTAACACCAGTTGATTGGAAATATTTTGATAGTACCTGGAACTGTATAGAGTGGGTATTTTTATGAAAAGACTGACTGGTTTTGTTTGACCTTAAACTTTCTCTGAAGAGTTTAGTTTGATGGTTCCCAAACTTCTTTGACCAATTAGCTTTCCCTTATAAACAAGAATTCAAAGATCCTGTAAGTATACCTATAAGTACAAAGATCTCATAATATAAAATAAATTATCGATTTGAGAAATATTTCTAGGTATTCTTAAGGACACATATTTTAGAAAGATTGCTCTCAGGGACTTTGTTGACAGAGGACAAACATGCTGCATTATCTGCCTTCTAGTGCCCAAGGAGAAGACTCTAGCCTAGTTCTTAGCCAATGGAAGGATATTAGCCGTGTAGTCAATCCTTCAAAATCCTGGAAGACCAGAATTAAGGAATATTTCACAGAGTACACCTGTCTCCTTGCTACCAAAGGCCTGGCAGAAGTTTTGTACCATTTAGAATTATATGCCTGTGAGAAAAAAAAAAAATAGCTACAGAAAATAAACAATTCATAAGCTTAATACTAATCTGCCTCTCCATTTTTTTTCTTAATAATGAAAAAAACATACCCAATGAATCATGTGTCTGTCTTTATTTTCCCAGGTGTATAAGCTGTATATTGCCACCCAATTGATCAACATGGAGAATGTAAGCCGTGTGAAGGAATTCATTCTTCTGGGCCTTTCAAAGAACAAAGGGGAGGATAAAATATGTTTTGTGGTGTTTTTTTTATTCTATATGATTATTGTGGCAGGAAATCTGCTTATTGTTATCACTGTTATTAGCAGTCACTATCTGAACTCCCCTATGTATTTCTTCCTCCGCTACCTGTCTATTGTAGATATTTGCTACTCTTCTGTCACAGTTCCCAAAATGACTGCTGATTTCCTTGTTGAAAAGAAAACCATTTCCTTTGTGGGTTGCATAGCACAGTTATTTGGAGTACATTTCTTTGGCTGCACTGAGATCTTCATCCTCACAGTGATGGCCTATGACCGCTATATTGCCATATGCAGACCCCTCCACTACACCATGCTCGTGACCAGGCGTGTGTGTGGTTGGATGGTGTTCGGATCATGGGTGGGGGGCTTTGTGCACTCCATAGTGCAGACACTTCTAACCACTAGGCTCCCTTTTTGTGGCCCCAACAAAATTGACCACTACTTCTGTGATATCCACCCCCTACTACAACTGGCCTGTACTGACACCTATTTTGTGGGCATTATTGTTGTTGCCAATAGCGGAATGATTACTCTGAGCTGTTTCTTCATCCTGGTCTTGTCCTACATTGTCATCTTGTTTTCCTTGAGGAGGCATACATCTGAAGGGCGGCGAAAAGCCCTCTCCACCTGCGGGTCCCACATATCTGTGGTGATTCTCTTCTTTGGGCCGTGCACATTCACCTACATACGCTCATCCAGCAAGCTCTCAGAGGACAAGTGGGTAGCTCTGTTTTACACTGTCATCACGCCTATGCTGAACCCACTCATCTACACACTGAGAAATGAGGAGGTGAAAAGTGCCATGAGAAAACTGTGGAATAGAAAAGTCAGGAGTGAAAAGGCTGAGGTGTAGAACTGTGGTAGCATTTCCTCAGTAGCTGAGAAAATCAAGTATCTCTCACTATAATTCCATTCTGGAAAAGTTACTGAAAGGTCTCTTTTGAAGAAAAGCTGTTTTTAGCTGGTGATGTGATTAAGAAGACTCTGGAAGTTCATGTTTTGATTGGAATGAAACTACAAACTCTGTGACTAGCAGGGATTCATTCCTGTTTCTTTTTGAATAGCACATGTCCAGGACTGGGACTTCTAAGCACTAATAAAACATCAGCAAATAAATAAATGCTATCAAAAATATTAAAATATTTTCCAGGCAAAGCATACCATTCGTCAGAGCTCTCCAAGGTGTAAACTTTCAGACAGACAAACTCCATCTACTCTCTAATACACTCAGCTAGGAAACGATGACCCAAGGTGTCTGCAAGGCTGCTGGTCACCTGCTGCTGGAAGCAATTGCACCAAAGTCTTCTTCTTTACTTTGAAGTAAATGCCCTCTTATGAGTACTACATTATCATATGCTGAATCCGTGCGTCAGCAATTAAACTGCTGATATTAGATGGTACTTGGGTCATTTTCTGATGCAGATAGTATGAGAAAAAGCTTCTCCCCTTTCCATCCCATTTCCATTCACCTATCATCCTGATTCCTAACCATCCCCTTTGGCCTTTGCCTTTGTCTCAGATTCTGCATTTTAGTGTTTAGACTAATGCAGAATCAGAGATCCATGTGAAAGATGAATTGCTCACCACTGGAAATGGTTGCTACCAATGAAGGACTTTGGGAGCACAGTTTTATGTGTCACTGAAAGAAAATAAAATATTATTCAAGAATAATTTTTGTACACAAGATAACTCCGGCACAACAAGATCAGGGGAAGATCAGGGGAAATGTGGGTCCTCNTTTAGACTAATGCAGAATCAGAGATCCATGTGAAAGATGAATTGCTCACCACTGGAAATGGTTGCTACCAATGAAGGACTTTGGGAGCACAGTTTTATGTGTCGCTGAAAGAAAATAAAATATTATTCAAGAATAATTTTTTGTACACAAGATAACTCCGGCACAACAAGGCACATTCACTTGGGCAACAGCCCCAGGCAAAGGAAGGAATATATAAGGGAATAGCTGGAACACAATATTATAGAGGGGTAGAAGGGAAGTAGCGGGGAAGAGTAGAAACGTGAAGATGACAGTTTAAAACAGTTCAAAGCCCAACAAACCTGTCGTAGGGAGATTAGTTATNGCCAATATCACGCCAGTCTTCAAAAAAGGCAAGAAGGAGGACCCAGGCAACTACAGGCCGGTCAGCCTCACCTCCGTCCCCAGAAAAGTGATGGAACGGCTCATACTGGCCGTTGTCTCCAGGCACGTGGAGGACAAGAAGGTGCTCAAGACTAGTCAGTATGGATTCGCGAAAGGGAAATCATGCTTGACTAATCTGATAGCCTTCTATGATGGGATGACCGGCTGGATAGATGAGGGGAGAGCGGTGGATGTCATCTACCTTGACTTCACCAAGGCTTTTGACACCGTCCCTCACAACATCCTCCTGGACAAGCTCCGGAGGTGTGGGCTGGATGAGTGGTCGGTGAGGTGGATTGGCAACTGGCTAGATGGCAGAACTCAGAGGGTGGTGATCAGCGGTGCAGAGTCTAGTTGGAGGCCTGTGTTGAGCGGAGTCCCCCAGGGGTCAGTCCTCGGTCCAGTCCTGTTCAATTTATTCATCAACGACCTGGATGAAGGCACAGAGTGCTCCCTCAGCAAGTTTGCAGATGATACGAAGCTGGGAGGAGTAGCGGATACTCCAGAGGGCTGTGCTGCCATCCAGAGGGACCTGGACAGACTAGACAACTGGGCGGTCAAAAACCTCATGAAATTCAACAAGGCCAAGTGCACGGTCCTGCACCTGGGGAGAAATAACCCCAGACACCAGTACAGGCTGGGGACCGACCTGCTGGAGAGCAGCTCTGCTGAGAAGGACCTGGGCGTCATGGTGGACGACAGGTTGACCATGAGGCAGCAGTGTGCCCTCGTGGCCAAGAAGGCCAATGGCATCCTGGGGTGCATTAAGAGGAGCATCTCCAGCAGGTCGAGGGAGGTGATCTTACCCCTCTACTCAGCCCTGGTGAGGCCACATCTGGAGTACTGTGTCCAGTTCTGGGCCCCACAGTACAAGAGGGATGTGGAGCTGCTGGAGAGAGTCCAGCGCAGGGCGACTAGGATGATCAGGGGCCTTGAACGTCTGCCCTATGAGGAGAGGCTGAGGGAGCTGGGCTTGTTCAGCCTGGAGAAGAGAAGGCTGAGGGGGGACCTCATCTGTGTCTATAAGTGCCTCAAGGGAGGCAATGAAGAGGATGGGGCTGGCCTCTTTTCACTGGTGGTCACTGACAGAACCAGAGGAAATGGCCACAAATTGAAGCATAAAAAGTTCCATGGGAACTTAAGGAAGAATTTTTTGACGGTGAGGGTGACAGAGTACTGGAACAGGCTGCCCAGAGAGGTTGTGGAGTCTCCTTCTCTAGAGATCTTCAAGACCCGCTTGGATGCAGTCCTGTGCCACGTGCTCTAGATGGCCTTGTGTGTGCAGGGGGGTTGGACTAGATGACCTCTAGAGGTCCCTTCCAACCTTAGGCATTCTATGATTCGATGATTCTATGATTCTAACAAGGCACATTCACTTGGGCAACAGCCCCAGGCAAAGGAAGGAATATATAAGGGAATAGCTGGAACACGATACTATAGAGGGGTAGAAGGGAAGTAGGAGGAAAGAGTAGAAACGTGAAGATGACAGTTTAAAACAGCTCAAAACCCAACAAACCTGCCGTAGGGAGATTAGTTATAGCAGCTAAGGTACTCCACAAGAATAGAGGAGCCATTAAGAGACATAGAACCCTGACTTCTACCTTTCCAGGAGGAAAACAGTAAATCATCTGGATGAGGAACAGAGAGATCAGTATGATGGACTCTAAAAGTAACTAAGGAACTCTGAAAGTAACTAAAGCATTTCCTGTTTAATTTCTTCACTTGTGTTCCCTATAAACTCCTGCATTTGTGTTGTACCTTACTGCGGGTTAAGTGAGATAGAAGAGAAGAAGGTGTTTTCTGCACAGGAGAGCAGCAAATCTACAGACCAGCTGCTTGGACAATGTAGGAAATGCTCTGATTCCCTGATTGTCCTCTGCTATATGCAGAAAGTGGCAGAGTGGGTTCCATTTCACCTGGATGTACCAGGTACACTGCAGACATCTCAGTGTCTTTCTCCTAACCATGTTGTTTTATATGGACAGCAGCCAGCATGAAATCCTCACTCTGAAGGCTCATAGGGGTGGTGTCTCTCAGACCTGAGCCAGCATGTGCCCCATCCAGCTCTGCAGACTCAGCTAAAGGTGGGATCATACCTATCCACTTGCAGCAGTCTTACATTCTTTATTCAGTTCAGGACAGTTTTCTAGCCCTGTTGGCACCACTGCCAACAGGGAGAACCAGGCACCTTCGGAGGCTGGTCTGTCTCACCCTATGTGGGATAGTCAGAAAGACAGATGGGGCCCGCTGATCCTCTTCATACTGAAACTGCTAAGAGGTTAGGAAACATGGTCAGTTCAAGATAAGGTTTATAATTTAAAAAGTATTTTTAAAATATGTTTGAGGAAACATTTTTCTCACTTCTGAGTACCAAATGCTATCAGGCAACGAGGGGATCATAGCTTATGGAAGGTCTCAAAAACAACAACTTTAGATTCCTCTACACACTGACCCAGATTCTTATAATAATTTAGTATTAGGGCTAAACAGCTGCTTGTATATTTTGCATTTTCTGAGTAAAAATACCTGACAAGTAATGAGGCCTAACCACAAACTTTTAAAAAGTTTCAAAGTAATTTCCTCTTTTACTTCTTGTTACTTGTACAGACTGATGTCTAGATACTAACGGTCATATAACACAGTCATGATATTTATTTATACTGCAAACATACAATGGTAAGAACAAGTTAATATATTAAATATTGATTCAGAAAGGAAAAATGTCTGAATGAGGAAGTAAAGAAGAGTCATCTTTACTCAAAATGTTTAATTGCAAAGATAATGTAAACACAAAATCTTCAAGTGGTCAGCCATGACACTTATTTAAAAATGACTACATTTCTAAAAGAAATACTTAGCTAATACTAAATAAAGTCCATTTATCTGAACAGTCTTGGAAAGAAGAAAGATAGCAAGCAAACAGACACAATGTGATATGGTCTAAATGATCACTCTCCATAGTTATTCTGTAAAGATTACTCTAATAGCTGTCCAGAATGTACGTTTTATCTCCTCGTTCATGGATTACTTCTGTCAAAGAAAACTTCATTTGCATCTGGGATCTCATTACTTCTGGTAAGCTTGTGCTTCTGTGGTGCAGTGTGTTTTAAGTGTTTCTGCCACAACTTCCCCATCTTGACAGACAGTTGTTCTTGCAGATGCTCTTGAAAGTTGAATTTATAGAATGAGAAAGGAAGATGGACATTCAGGCTGTCTGTTTCATCCTCTGTAGTTTTCAGCACTGGCAGAGATGTGGACTGCTCTTATGCTTGGAACCAAGAGGTTCTGATGAAACTGCCTAAAGTAGTCAGAGGAGAACGGCAAGTAAACTGTTGAAGACTAGCAAATAAAAAATCTGTAAGTTTTGTGACTTTGCATCTTTACTTTTTTCAACCATGACTAAGAAATCCTACCTTTGAAAGTACGTATTGCTGAGTGAATTTTGAGAGATACGTTTTATGAATTATAAATAACTGTTACAGGTCCTCTTTCCTTATTTTTCAGTTATATGCCATTTCCAGAAATATCTGTCAAAAGGAAGTTTCTGGTGTTATAGAGTCAAAGATTCAATAGTTAGTTGCAGCACTACCTATGAGGTCAATGTTAAATTGTCCTTTAGCTGTACACATCCTGACAGCAATGGTCTTAACACACGATTTGGACCTCCTCATACTGCTTTTTCTGCATGCATATATGTATATATATATGTATGTGTCTGTACATGTCATATGTATGTGTATACACACACACATATATACACACACATATATAGAAGTTAGGGAAGAAACTGATATATCTTTGGGGAAGAGTTTCCTTTCCAAGTAAATATACACACACACACGCACACACACACCACAAACTAATATACATACATATACATATGGGAAAGTTCATGTATCTCTAATATATTCAGAGGGAATATATTAATATTTAAAATATCAGTGATCAGTATGGATGTGTACAGATAACATTTTGTTTCTAACACCATCACAGGCGGCTTTATTCTGTGCTTCAGGTCCTGTCTGCGTGAGATATATGGAGAACAGAAAAAATGTGACCAAGTTTGTCTTCCAGGGACTCACACAAGATGATAAATTAGCAAAAATATGCTTCATATTATTCTTAGTCTTCTGTACCACTACTATTCTTGGAAATCTGCTTATCAGCATCACTATAAAGACTAGTCAACAGTTGGATTCTCCCATGTACTTCTTCCTGAGCTACTTATTCTTTGGAGACGTCAGTTACTCTAGTGTTACAACTCCCAGACTCATTTATGATCTTGCTGAAAAGACGACCATTTCTTTTGTGGGCTGTGTAGCACAGCTGTTTGGGGTCCTTCTCTTTGGCTGCACAAAGATCTTCATGCTCATAGCAATGGCAAATGATTGTTACACCACCATCTCCTGCCTCAATGAGAGCGACCAAACACTGGATTAGATGCAAATTTGTAGAATCTCCATCTGTACTGCTATTTAAAATTCATCTGGATAGGGTCTGAGCAATGTGATCTGATTGAATCTGATTTGAAAAGGAGATTGGACTTAATAGTCTCCAGAAAACTAAATTATTCCATGAGTCTATCTGCAGATTGAAAATGACCTGTTCACTTTTAAAGGAAAGAAATAAGCCTACCTTTCTTGCATGAAGCTGCAAGATATTTTATGCAAGACTGAACCCAGAAATAAACTCTTATTTAGGAATCTAGAAACATTTAATATACCTTCATAACAGTGAGTACCTTCCTGAAGCAAATCAGAATTCTTGTCTAAATACAAAAAACAAAAACTTGCAATAAAGCCCCTGCCAGCTCCACTTGCCTAGATAAATGTTATTTGCTTAGATGCTCATAGAACTACACAATTCAGTACTGCCTTTGGAGCAACATTTCATTCTTTTCCCAGTATGTTGCAGCTGACCATTAGCTTGGGGTTGCAAAATATTAATGGAGTGACACACTGAGAAACATACATTAAATATGATGTTCTAACAGTCAGTTTGCAGCTTTGGAATTCTTTCTTCAGAAGTACTTGGTGCATTTATTACACTCTGTGCAGCTTAATGTTTGTAAATTAGATCTCCTGCAAGACACCAGGCCTTAATTAGGAGTCTCACCAGATGTATTGGTGAATCTTTCTGTGGGATTAATTCCCCTATTCTTAGTTAGGGGTCCAGTTAACATCTATTCCAAGTCTCCTCTATAGAAAAAGGAAACAATACCACCTTTAAAGGACAATTCATCTCACCTTAACATAAGTGTGATAAGCAGAATGGATTTTTCTTTAAGGATGTCTTTGTTGTCATTGATTATAGGACATGTCCATTCTCTGCCCTTAGTACTCTTCACTAGTGAAACTGATGATATAAGTAGCCTACCAAATTCAGTGAATGTCTGTTCCTATAAACTCTCCAGAAAGCCCAACTACCTTAGATTTAGATAATTAATTTCCAGACAAATATAGCAAAAGAAGAGTAACTGAGTAAGAGTAAAATGAGTAATTCCTCCCAGCCTGTGTGACTGATGGACAATTGAAAAAGTAAGAAATATAAAATAGATGTGCAATAGTTGCATGGTGGAAAGAAAGTCTCACCTCAAACTCACCATTGCTACTATTACTGGCTCTCTTTTTTCTCACCTTGTTGTCTTTCTTGCTTTTTTGCATCTGAATTTACCAGCCAGATCTCAAGGGTAAGGAATAAGATCAATTGAACAAATTTAACAATGTTTCAGGGTTAAAATTTTAATATAAATTGTTTCAATAATAATAAGATCATCAGATCAATAAGTATGTAAATAACAGTACTGTATAAGATATCAGAACAATCAGTTTTGCTTTTCTGACTCTCAAGAGCTACAGTGTAACTCTATGAGTTTTAAGTTTTAAGCATGCAACCTGAATGTGAATCCACCTCTGTTCTTAATTATGATCAGACTTAATAATTATTCCTATAATAAAAATACACAGTCCTTATACACAGTTGGTTGAGCTTTGTGTTTGTTTGACCTTTCCAGATGTGGTTTTCTGATAATCTAATTAATGTTTTATTAATATAATCTAATCACACATACATTTTCTTCTAACATCATAGAATAATTAACTCTTTTGAAGAAAAGTAATAGTCTATTATAAGATGTTGACCTAGATGTTAAGCTTCAGTAACCATTTGTGAGTAACCTTTTTTTGTACTTCCAATATCACCAGATATACTTTCTGAAAACACTTTATGGTAAGGCAATGAAGAAAGTTGCTCTGGGAAGCAAAGGAGCCTTTCAAACATATGAATGAAGGCCCTTCTCCTGATGCTGGTATGAGTTTAAGGACATCTCTACCAGAAAAACTAGCTTATTTGTGCTGCTTCGAGGGCTCAAATGTTAGACAAACTACTGGC
This sequence comes from Crypturellus undulatus, assembly GCA_013389825.1. Classification (NCBI taxonomy): domain Eukaryota; kingdom Metazoa; phylum Chordata; class Aves; order Tinamiformes; family Tinamidae; genus Crypturellus; species Crypturellus undulatus. The sequence continues at coordinate 27,442 of VWPW01012789.1, forward strand.
CTTCAAGTAGAGAGCTGAACTGGATTACTTGGTTAAAGGATGATGTGCTCTGATTGTCCCTAGTAGGGAAGTTCATCAATGGGGTTTAGATAGGTAGAAATGACACAAAAAATGCAGTCTTATCTAGACTGTAGCTGCGCATGTTGTGGAGTGTATATAATACAAATGTAAGAACTAAGTGGATACTGAGACTTCATGACATGACCACTTTGTATAACAGCATTTTACAGATGGTTGTATGCCATCACAGCCAGAAAGAAACATTCATTGCTGCAAAATGTTTTTTAAAAAATCTGGTCAGTACAACCACCGAATGAGACAGCTTTGCTTTCTGCTAACTGATTTACCATTGTCCTGGGGGTCATGACTGAATAGTAGTGGTCTAAGATTATCAAATGGCTAAGAAAAAGGTACTTAAGAGGGTGTTTTGGGTAGACAATCCCTACCAATGTGATCAAACCCAGGTTTCCAAATACAGTTATTAGGTAGATAATTAAGAGCATTACAATGAGAGTGGCCTTTATATCTAGGAGGATGAACTCATTTACTGTGGTGTATTATTCTCCCATCCTTTACCTCAGATGTTTGTTCATATTAGGTAGATGATCTTGTCTTGATATACTGTAGAGAATAACTGGCATAAACTGATCACGACTGTATGCTTCCACTAGCAGTGAACAGTATACTTCTTTTGGTCAATGAGGACATCCAAAATGTATATTGTACAACCAAAAATATAACTTTGAAAGGTAATAATTTGTATGCGTTTATCCAAAATCAGCTATAACATATATTATCCACTTACTTAGATTATTTCAGTGTGAAACTGGAACATTATGAATGCCACTAAGTCACAGTCTAGTAAAGGTAAATACGTACATATCAATGCAAGATTTTTTAGTGGGAAGTAGGCTAAATGGGACTGGAAACAGAAAAAAGTCTCTAACAGATCTTAGAGAGTTAATAGTATTTCCCAGTTCTTTCAATTCTTAAATGAAAATTACATAGGCTAGTGAGCATCTCAATAACTACTGTTTTCAGGTTTTGAGGGCACTAAATAGGCCTTAATCATCAGCTGAGTATTAAGGTCACTTGAGGCACCACATGCAGTTCCTGCCCATGGGTTCAGGAGGCTCCATTTAAGCTCAACCCTGGACCTTCAGTTACTGTCTGAACTACAGTGGAGGAGCTAGTGAAGGAGTTCAGCTATGCCTGCAAAGCCCATTACTCGGTACCCTGAACCGTGGACTGAATTCTTAGCTTGACTTTTGGCCTATTTTACCACTTTGGGCCTGCTCAGCAGACATTGCACTCTGGTTACCCTCACTAGGCCTGATTCTGACTCTGACACACAGTCTGACTCCTTGGTTTGACCTCATACCTGTTTCATCACCACCTCTTTGATTCCAACTGTTTCCAGTCAACTTGATAGCATTCTAATAGGTAAAAATCTGATAGAAAACACTCTTTGACTAACTGCTCATTCCTGCACCAAACAAAGCTCAATTCACACCCCTAACAAACTGACTAATAGGCAAAAGGACTTAAGAATTCATCAGTTGACTTCTGAAGGTGAGTAGGATATATATATCAAGTGAAGACAGAAATACATTTATGGGAAAAAAAAGAGTTTAAAATGCATTTATCTGCATGAGTATACAATGATATTCCATAGTAGTCATCAACTGTACTTAAACTCCAGGAGTAGGAAAAGAGTTAAATTTATCTCAATTTTCACTTATCATGTCTTTATTAAATCACAGATAAGTAACTGCAATTTGTTTGCTTACCAAAATACATTGAAAAAATCTTCTACTGCTGTATTGATCATATTAATAAATTGGATATAGAGGCCACAAAAAGTACATGTAAAAATGAGGCTATTCTAGTATTCCCAGACTGTAACTCTCTAGTTCCACATTGTACTGAAATCATGCTTTGCTAAATTTAGGTCTAGTTTTAAATATATACAGATTTTATCTCTGTTATTTCTGTTTTTATAACATAAATGATATCTTTCCGAAATGTTGTGAATATTTGGATTTATTCCATTCTTACTAGTACCCAGCACTCTGAAAAATAAAGCGATCCTAAAAAGCTTTCATCAGGTTAATGATGGAGCATCTGTATGTATGTATAGACATCTGGGAAACAAGGGGCTATAAGGACATTTGGTAAAAAACATAGACCTTACTAAAAAAAAAAATTACAAGCAATTACATAGCTTGGATCATACAAGAACTTCCGAAATGAAGAGAGAGGTTACTTCACAGTTCAGAAAGCAAGCAATTCTTCCTGTGTTGAAATCCAGTGAACAGCAGAATTAAGCAGTGGGTATAAGAAATGAATGACTATGCTTCATAACAAAAAAATTAAGAGACGGGAAACAGATTGTTCAACCACTTATTTCTAAGGCCAGGAAAATGCATATGTCATACTAAGAAGTGTAACTAGGGAATTCCCTCCTATGCAATATAGGAGTTAGAAAAAAAAAGAAAAAAAGTACTTTTTTTTTTTTTAAATGAAAATAGATTTTAATATGCAATATGGCACAAATATCTTCCTAAACTCCAATATTTCAGGATACATGAGAAAGTTATACCAGGTTATGCTTATACTCAGTGATTTGTATTCCACAATTTGGAGTACAAGATGAGAGGTCTTGCTGTCTGCACTTTGGTTGTCCATGATGTAAGAGATATGATCTCAGAAGTAATCAACTTCACCTAAGCTGATCATCTAATGTTCGTCATAGTTTACAAATAAGTTTTGTGGATCCCAGGTTATGAGCATGTCTTTTCTAAGAAAAGATGAACAATGCCCAATATTTTTTTTTATTACCTTGAGTGAAGGCTAGGTTGATGAGATAAAATGGACTCAAAGTTGCTGCAGATTTTTCAATTTGGGTAAGATATACCCATCTATAACCCAAATAACCCTGGGACAGCCTTTTGCTCAAGCCTATGACTAGCTACATAGCCAACTATCTGACAAGAACATTTCTGATATACTTTGGCGCAACACCCAGGTATGATACAATTCAATATTGTGCAAATGAACACTATAATACAAGATAATACATTAAAACAAGCAGCAGCAGTAAACAATGAGTATCAACATTTACAAAATATAAGCTCTCCCAATTAAGTATATATATTACTGATAATATTATCCATAAACACTGATGTATATATTATTGTTAATATTATCAATAAATTTTGGAAAACAGAAACTCTCCAAACAAATTCAAGTAAACGTATATATTCCCCAAATTTTCTCAACTCTGATAGTCTATGATCGAGCTTTGCCACCAGATGGCGAAGGCACATTGTATGTGTGTGATAAAAATGTGTATGAACTGGTGATCATATTTTTAGTTAAGTTAAAGATGGCTACCTTATTTGCTGGATTTTCTTTAGCTATATTAGAGCACTATTTAAAAAAAAACCTAAAAAATGTCATAATTCTTCTGCACATCTTCATTATGAAAAATCATACAAGGGGACATTCATAGGTAAAGGAGGAAGTGGCAAAATCTAGTATTATATCTGGGGAGGTAGCAAAAGTATATGGGAAAACAGAGTACAGAGAAACTAATAGGATTTTCTTTTGTGAGTTTAATAACTATGAAACTTCCACATTGCAGTAATTAAGTTACTGTTACTGCTTCAGCAAATTATCCGTTATGAAAATAGCAGCTGTGTGACCACTGTGATTTCTTTTGCTTTTCTATAAGGGAATACTATGTAGATTATTACATATATTGATTTGAAATAATCATTCTGACTTTGACAAGGAAGCCAAATGCAAATTCTGAGTAGGTCACAGTTTTAAGTAAACTATGTCTAAAGACTCAAAGCAAGCAATTTAATATAATTGGTTTGTCTTTCCAGGAAATGACTTAGGATGATTTTAATAAGGTCTCAGTAGGTACAGTAAAAAACTTGTGCCTGATAAATTACAGTGATGCAACTTGGCAAGTGAGTTTCAGAAAGTGTTTAAATTGGCTCCAGTGTGCATCATTAAAATCTCAAATTCTTTCACTCCTTGAAATTAGCAGCTCTCATTTTACAGCTATACTTGATTATTCCTCTAATTTAGTGACAATGAGTGTCTACCTTAAAGGAAAAGCATCCTATGATAAGTGACAGGATCTCTACAATGCTTTTGTTGTGTATCAAGAAAACCAGGGTGATCCTGGTCCAATCTATTTCACTTAAAGACAATGAGTCAAATAGAGTTGGCTGCATTGCAATACTGGGTGAACTGTTTTAAAATCGCCTGGACTAAATTGGTTTTGAATTCTGCTATTTTTCCTATGATGGTCCACAGCTGACTGAAGAGTCTGGTCTACTTAGCAAAGACAGTAAACTCAGAAATGGTTCCTGGCAAAAATAAGGCAAATTCACAAGTTTCACTGTCTCCCTCTGCTGTCCCAGACACCCTATTCTGCAGATTTCTAATTGCTACTCTATTTTCTTTGCAGAACCTGGAAAATGGGACAAAGTTTTGATTAGAAACACAATTTTTAATTTAATTTTAGAATAAATAATATTTTGAGGAAGTCTAGCAATGAATATGGAGCATACCTGTAGTGTCACATGCAGTGAGGGATTATTCTTTTGCAACAAAACTACTCAGAACATTTTTCCTCTATGTTTGAAACAAAGATGGCCATGAAAGTAAAAATGATAATTTTCTGCTTCATGTCTAAAGTCAGCTAAGTCTCTAATTGGTCTGAGGCCATAATGAGCATCTTTAGCTGGAGAGCTCAGAAGTTGGAGACCCGAAAAACTCTCACTGCTAGTCAAAATCAGTCTGTTTTCATTGCATTACACTGGGAACATAGTCATGGTGTGGCTTGGAGAGGGATGAACAAAACCCTTCTCCAGCCAAACAATTTCCCTAACAACATACCTATAATGATACATGTGAAAATGTGGCATTGAATCGCAACAGCCCAAAGCTTTCTCTATAGTCATGGGAGTACTCTCATCTTGATGGAACAATGAGTCCCATCTTAAAAGAGGTTTCTAAGATACATGATGTGAATCTCTCCTTGAACTTGCTTATATTTTCACATATAACTATGCTACTACCTTTTGTAAGTGTACATTTTGAGGAGATTGTTAGTTATACCACATACCTCATGCTTATGTCTAGAAACCTATATTTTAGCAGCATGTCAAATATTGCATTGTAACAAGAGTGGTTTATCAGTCATTGGGATTTAGATGTAAGAGTTCAGATAAGAAGTACCAGAAAGGGAATATCTCACAGGCAGGAGGTTGATTTATTTGGCTAGTATTAGCACAAGATTACCGGTCTATGTACAGCAATGCATTTTGGAGCCATGCATCATATAGAGATTTTGTATGAAGTACTGCCCTCTTGTGGCTGTCAAATAAAAGTTACCTCTGGGTAAAGTTTTCAGCTAGCTGATACCACATTAAACCAGTTTTCAAAGATGGAAGGGCACAGACAAAGTTCTACTCCTGGGCATACATGAGATTTAACTGCTCACTATTTCTCTTTCTGGCATTTGTAGGTTTTATTACAGAATGATTATCTCCATTCTCAGTTTCAAAACTTCATAGGATACCTGATTTCTTATGGTCCTAGGACTTACTGAAGTACCCAGAAAGAGAACTGGACCTCTTGAGTTTATTCCAGCTGAAGGTCTATGTAAACGTGGCAAGGTAGACCTGCGTTTGGTAATCCTAGAAGTGACTGATAAACAACCTTATCCATGTTAATACCGCAAAATTACTGTATGGTAGTGTTGGAACCGCAACTGTGGAGGCCTACTTTGAGAACAGTAGTGTGGCATGTCTTGTTAGTAGATAGCCAGCTTCAAGAACGGCAGTGCAGGTGTTCTATCTGCAGATGGAGAGTAAAAGCAACTGTCTGGCTACTATGTGACCAAGATGGTTGGATAGTCTCAGTATAAACTTTTAGATTACTGGTCTATTCGGTAACGATGCTTTATATTCCTTTAGACAGATAAGGTATTACATTCGGAACAGTACAGTATAAAAGTTTTATCTGATATTTAATAAAGTGACTTTGGTGTTTGATTCGGAATTTCAGTGTTTGACTCAGGACTTTGGTCTTTGATTCAATTTACTGGAGCTCGTTCCTTCACAAGTTGCAACAAATGGCACTCAACGTGGGACTCCAAGACTAGCTGTCTCTCCGGTTGCATTGCCCAGTTGAACTCCTGGGATTCACGCTGAAAGGAAGTGTACGGATTAAGCTGAAAAGGAGCAAATTTTGTGTGCATGCTAAGTCCTCTTGAAAGGAAAGAGGTAAGCAGCTGGAAACTATGGGTTCATACCTAATGAAGGAACAGAAGGATGATTTAGAAGCTTTTCCTAAAATCCTGAAACAGCAAGGAAAAAATTAGGTGAAGAAGAGCTGTAAAAGATTCTTGTGCAGCCTTCGAAAAATGATCCTTCGGTGAATAGTAAGAATGTTTTCAATCTGCAAAGGTGAGACCAAATTGGGGTCTACCTGTGGGATGTGCCACATGCAGTGATAAGGCTGCTGCTGGCCTGTTGCCACAATGGCGAGTTGTATTTGAAATATTAAAATCCCACAGTGGGTTGCAGTCGAACATGAATGATGGGGTTGGGTTCTCTGACAGCCCCTCTGCGCCTTCACTGCCATAATCATGGGAGTCAGAAAAAGGAACCTGCTGCAGAAGCCTGTGTGCCACCGCTGCCTGTTGATTTGACCTGGGTCCTATTGACCTTGAGAGGGAGCCAGATTTATACCCCCCCGGGTCCGCATGATAAATGGGCTTCAGTAAAACAAGGAGCACAACAGGCAGGGGATGGGGGTATGCTGAAAGCCTTTCCTGTTACTCATGCGCTGGACCAGAATCTGCACTGGGAAGGTTTGTTGTATAATCTTATTAAGGACTTACAGCACACAGTGAGAGATCATGGACTTGGCGCTCCGTACACCTTATACAACCACTTTGCGACACATCTGTATTTACTCCTCATAATTTTAAAGCTTTGTTTTGCCTGCAATATATGATGTGGGAGTCAAAAATCAGACAGCTTGCTCGAGCGCAGGAGGAGGAAAACCAGGGGTTGCTGAAAAGGAGTCCTTTATGGGCTGTTACTGTGGATGTGCTAATGGGGGAGGGTGATCACAGTGCTAGAGTGCAAGCAGGAATTTCCACTGAGGGCCTGCAGCAAGTTAAAACCCTTGCTCTCCGCGCCCTTAAGGCCATCCCGGAGGCTGATAAACAACAATAGCCTTTTGTCAACATAAGACAAGATGTGAATGAACCGTATATGAAGTTTTGAGAACGCCTTAATGAGGCTCTGGGTAAGCAAGTTGACAATGAACTAGCCTGAAAATACATTATCCAACAACTGGCGATTGACAATGCTAACGACGACTGTCAGAAGGTCTTACAGTCTCTGAAAGATCCCACCATCGATGACATGTTAAAAGCATGTATTAATGTCGGTACCGAACAGTATGAATATTCACCAAATTGACTTTGGTGTTTGATTAGGGACTTTGGTGTTTGACTTGGAATTTTGGTCTTTGATTCAATAAACTGGAGTATTAAATTAAATAAATGCATGGATGCTTCCTGGAATAAGAGTTTTTGAATGTTCACAAAGCAGTGCTGGTAATTTATGTTCATTCTTATTCCTGGGTACATATCCACTACAAGTAGTCCATGAATTTCACAAGTGCCTTGCCTTTTGTCCTTTCAGGAGGGCCTCTACAAAATTAAAAGTTTGTTCTTGTAAAAGAATTGGATTTTGTCCAATAATAAAATCAGCACAGAAGAGTTTAGAGGATGCTGTGCTGGAAAAGCCATTACGACACTTCCACAACAGTCATTTAGAGAACGTCCTTTATTCTGCAAGAAGATTCTGGATGTATATGTTACCTCTCCCCTTTCTTAAGGTACGTTCTTTTGATGGGGAACTTATGCAACATTTATTCTGGCCTAATCTGTGTAAAAGTCATTGATTTTACATCAATAAAAAATCGTTTAAAGAAGCATTGAGTCTGTAGTTTACTGTAAACAAGTCACTTAAAATGATGGAGTCTCTTGAGGTATAAAACTTCAGTAACCTGGAAGGGCCCATGAGGCAGAGTTGTAGGACCTAAGGAGAAAGACAACATTCCTTTCCCTGAAAGTAGATATAGGCTCCAAACCACCTATAGAAAGTCCTAGAATATAAAAGTCACAGTAATCAAAATATTCAGGATGATGACATACTTTTATCACATTTCTAGCTTCCCTTGATCTTTTGAGAATATTCTGAAAAAGCCTACCATACACAATAAAGATAGCATCCAAGAAAGCCTCAGAGACGGTCCTCCCCAGATACTATCCTCAGCACATATTTATGGAACCTCATTAAAATATGAAGAGATTTTCTCTCACACTCAAGCAAGCAATTTTGCCAATGCTTATGGATGTCTTCATGAATATATCTATGGTGCCAAAACTGGATTGACCACTTGCTTAACAGAGTGGTGCTTCCTAAGTCACCACTGAAGTAGCTTCAGTCATATGAAGATATTCTTTTCAGATATAGAAAAAAAAGGACAGTTACATTTCCTGGAAATACAGATCAGTGTGTATTACCAGTAACTAACTCCTTGTTCTGTGAGTGTTTCTGTGATAATTTTCCACTGTATTTCACCTCAGTAACTTTCCCATTTTAAGAATATATGATGCTGTGGTTTAAAGCACCATGTGTTAGTGCTGACTGAAACATTTCTAATGGTATTTTAAGGTATGACATTAGTCTTTTTCAAGCTGGAAATAAGCTTCTAGGAGAATGGGGTTGTTTTAGATTTGGTTTCATAGTTATCTATATTATGTTGTTTATTTTATCTCTTACAAGGAGCAAGGTACTATGTTATTTATACCATATAATCATTGTGATCCAGATTTGAAAATAAGGTTATGATTTTTTTCCTGTGTTCCTTGGATGTTGGCTGCAGAGTGCAAATGATTTGGCTGCCCATGAATTGCTATAATGGTTCACAGTAAAGAATTTCCTGCACAAAATTCAGCAAGAATATTCTTGCTAGCTCTTGTTATGAAATCAACATGCAAGTCATTCCTGCAAGTACCGAGTTATTGTTTAATACAGTAACACAAGGTATTTGGAAAGATCCATCAATGGCAAGTCTGTCTAGACTTCTATGCATTGGGAGAGGAGGAAAAATATAAATTTCTGAGTAGATCCTAAAAATAATAATGCTGTTATGAAAGTCTACAGCACACAAAAATTATAGATTTAGATATAGAAGTCTTTTACCAGATACTAGATTATATTCAGTTTTTTAAATCTCATCAGATAAAGCTGAAAAAAATGCATTCTGTGGATATCACACCTTCCAGTAACTACTGGGGGTGTTATTCCTCTGTGCAAGAATTACTTCACCTAAAAAAAATAGTCTCTAGTTTCATCTAGAGACAATATTTTGTCCTTTGAGAACAGTAGCATCACTAAATAATTTAGGTTGAAAGGTCTTCTAGAGGTTTGTATTGCACTCACCCTATCAGAGTAGGGCTACTTTCAAAGCCATACGGGGTTGCTCAGGGTCTTTTCTATCTAATTTTGGAACAGCTCCAAGGATGAAGAGGCCACCACCTCTCTGGGCACTTCCTCCACTGGTATAGCACTTTTGTGAATTTAATGTTTCTTATTTCTGGTTGGAATTTCCCTCATAGTTTGTTTCTGTTGCCTCTTGTCCTTTCTCTATGCATCTCTAAAGGGTCCGATTTCATTTTTTACAACCTCCCATTAAGCAGATGAAGTTTGTAAATAAGTTTCCCCTTGAGTTTCTCTTCTAAAGGCTGAAGTTGAATCCTTTGATAAATTCACCTCTGCTTTTGTTGTATCTATTTGAATTGATTAGCCTTATCTCTGACTACTCCTAACATTCTTACTGGAGACCACTGGGCTAGGACATATATTTAACACAAACAGAAAGAACGTATCTGTAAATACCTTAGAGAGAGAGATGGTGGATGGAGATAAGCTTAAATTGTCTTCACCTTTCCAAACTTTGAGAAAATAATTTGCACACAATGAACTGTCTTGATTAATCACTGTACACTTGATGACTATTTTTTTGCCTATTGCATTAGATATATCTGAGTAAAGTTTAGATTTTTGAGTGAGGTGAAGTAAACTTCCAAGTGTTTCTGAACCACTAAACAGACAAAAGGAAATCAGGCTTTTTGAAAGAGGGATGCGATTTTGACGAAGTTACTACTACTTTGTTCCAGGTACATCTTTGAAATCATTCCACAATGAAAGGCAAGATGGACAGGATCAATGTGTCAACAGTATCTGAATTTATTTTTGTAGGTCTTTCTGATGCTCCACAGGTACGTTTTCTTCTCTTTGTGCTGTTTTTGTTCATCTATTTGACCACGCTGGCAGGCAACATGACAATCCTGGTTGCCATTAGCCAAGATACTCGCCTGCACAACCCGATGTACTTCTTTCTCTGCAACCTATCTCTTCTGGATATCTTATGCCCCACTATAACTGTACCAAAGATGCTGGAGGCCCTGCTGTTTGAGAAGAAGGGGATCTCTTTCACTGGCTGCATGGTCCAGCTGTTCTTCCTCATTGATGTTGTGGGCACAGAGATTTTTCTCCTGGCTGTGATGGCATATGACCGTTACGTTGCAATATGTTATCCGTTGCAGTACGTGAATATTGTGACTATGAAACTATGTGCTCACCTGGTCATTGGTACCTGGATAGCAGGATTTTTTAATTCTCTGTTACACACATCTTTCATTTTTACACTCTTTTTCTGTGATTCTAATAAAGTTGACCAATATTACTGTGATATTCCCCCAGTGCTGGCCCTCTCCTGCTCTCCTACTTATACCAGTGAACTGGTAATTCTCACAGTTGCTGGGGTCCTTGGAAGTGGTGCCTTTCTGGTCACACTGATCTCATACGTCTATATCCTCTTGACTATCCTGTGCACGAACTCTGCTGAGAGCAGGCACAAAGCTTTCTCCACTTGTGGTTCTCACTTGACAGTGGTATGCCTTTTCTATGGGACCACCATTTGCACATATGTACGGACTTCCTCCAGCTATTCACCCAATCAGGACAGGATCGTTTCCATGCTCTATGGGATCTTCACTCCTCTATTAAACCCCATGATCTACAGTCTGAGGAATAAAGAAGTTAAAAGCACCCTACGAAGAATGGCCAGACAAGTTAGAACTGCTTTAACAAGATGAGAACATCTCTCCCAGCAGTCTCCACTGGAGACTAAGCAATTGGGTAGGTCCTGCAATTTATAATTTCTGCCTGTCAGGTGGTGGACTCATGTCCTCTAACTTTAGTCATACAAAAACTTAGATGCCAAGATCAAAATTATTTGCCTGTGCTTCTTTTACATTTAAAAGGTGTGCACCTCTAGGAGGTCAACTGGATGGCATAACTAACCTCATTTTCACAGAGGCTGATAAACTGGTAGTTTTTCCTCCACTGAGCACAGAGGAAACTTAGAGCCACAGCCTTACAGAGTGTGAATGACAGGAAGAGATACTATCGCACACTTATTCTTCCGTACTAAAGCAGTTATAGGACTGGGGGTACCTTTTTGACCACATTACTCCTATGAAAGAACAGATCTTTTGTGTAAATTCACTGGAAGAAAAGCTCCTTTGACATCACTTAAGGTCAGAAATCTGTGTGTGTTTTCACCAGGCATGCCAAGAATACAGCTACAATATCTGCAGTGTGAACACATGGTCACATGCATGTAACACCAGTTTGAACATGCAGGTTTCCGCCCTGCATCTCAAAACTGGTCTGTGAGACTGGAAATCAGCTCCCATAAACTTAGGTGTGAACTGTGCTGAAGTCTACAAATAAGCTACTCTTCTAAGACTGCTTTTCTGTCCTGGTTAGAGGTAAGAAGACTTGACAATCACAAGAATACCATGAACGTTTCACGGGTATGGCTGAGTTTTCCTCAATGTTGCCAGTACTGAAGGTAGGTTTACAGAGGGTGCTTTAGGTCAGTACAAGTCCATCAAAAGCAACAGTGTTTCCTTCCAGGCAGAACTGAAGGTGTGTCTGACAAAACCGCGGAAATGGGTGCATAAAGAATCACAGAATAGTTGAAATTGGAAGAGAGCCCTGGAAAATGTCTGGTCCCTCACTCAAGTAGGGGCAGCTAGGACAGGATGCCCAGGACCATGTTCAGTTGAGTGTTGAATATCTCTAATGACAGAGACTCTGCACCCTCTTTGGACAACCTGTCCTAGTGTTCAATCATCCTTGCAGAGAAGTTTCTTTGGTTCACATGGAATTCCCTGAGATTCAGCTTCTGCCAATTGCCTTTGTTTTTCCTGTAACTGGGCACCACTGAGAAGGATCTGACTCCATCTTCTTTGCACGTTCCCATCAGATATTTATAAACATCAATAAGATCCCCTGCCACGAGCCGCCTTTTCTCTAGGCTGAACTGTCCTCTGCTTTCCCTTGTAAGAGAATCATTTCATGATCCTTGACTGGACTCAGTCCGTTAAAGAGAGAGTGCTGTGCAGTCTCCTGTATGTGTTGTGACTATAACTCTGAGTGGATCTTAACTATGTCTCTGTGCTGGGATGATAAAAAACTCATGGCTAGAGACAGACTTCAGGTTTGTTAAAGCACTATGGAATGGTATTCCAGCCATAATGCTGAAATATAATTGACATGGTTTCATTGTTTTCACACTGCTTTGTCCTGAAAATAAATGTCAAGGATGTGTTTCTTAGTGGCCTTTTACTGTGGTTTCTGTCTTTCTATAAAGGCTAAGCTAATGATTGTTTCCTGATGGAACTCAGCTCTCATTGCCAACGAATGTTCATTTCTAATAGTAAATCAGTTAAAGTATGAAAGTATTTGAATTTTGGTTCACCCTCAGCTGTGAGTCATATTGACAATGGGTTTATAATGCATTTTCTCCTCTTTTTAAAAGTATATTTCAACAGCTGTAAAAGTAGCATGATTGTCTATTACAATCCAAAGGTATTGCATCTGTACCAAAGCTTTAGGTGCAATTCTCTGTGCAGCAGGTGAACAGAAATCAAGAAACTGGCATTCATCCCATCCCAAAGTAAATATTTCTCATATGACAGATGAACCGAAACGTCATAATAACTTTTCTATCAACTGAAAAAGAGCGTTTGAACCCTACATGGTTCTGTAACTTCCCAAAACTAGGAAATTCCTACATATACAGTTAAATAAAAAATAGCAGGGCATTATTTTCAGAACAGATTTGGTATGATTACCACTATGTAAATAATACCGAACCACACCTATGTCTATCTCTTTCCCTTCCCTCTCTACTCCCAGGACAACTACAGGTCACAGTTTGGAGTGGCTCCTCATTAACAGTTTTCACATGGCTAACCCATTTTGAAGTGGCAAACACGAGTATAGAACTGATCCATTTGAATGTGAGTCATACTATGCTTGCAGAGTTTTTGGAAAGAATAGCCTGTATGCCAATATAGCTGGAATACCCTTTCTTATCCTTTTCAGAATGGTCATACCAATGTAATATTCATCAACAAACTGGGGCAACGGGATCACTGCTTCCAGTACCAACTGACTGTGCAGACATTGACAATGTTTACTACCTATATAAATGGAAGGAATCCCTACTAATTGTGAACTAGCACTGTCTGAATAATATGGAAATATTTTCTGTACTCACAGCATAAAAAAGAGAGTTCCGATTTTTCTAAAAGCTACAGGTAAGTTAATGACCATGAATATCCATGTATTTGCTTCTGAGCTGGAAAATTAAGCAGACAGCTGAGGATTAGACAAACATATCTTTTTTTATTGATCAAGATTTTCAAAATGCATACTATTTCAGGTGGAAAACCAGTATAAAGCTCTTCAAAAACAAAAAGTTGAAGAACTATAAATGATATTCTGAAAAAAAGTTTCTTTAAAGCATTTAAGATTGAGCTGTTGGAAAAGGTTTGGAACTTGGTCTAGTAATATTTTTGAACAATACATGTGTCATTGCTTTAGCCACAAACTATTTCACTTCAGAAAAAGGCTTCAGAAAAACCTTTGCTGGTTTTTTTTTTTTTCCTAATCATAGAATGCCTAAGGTTGGAAGGGACCTCTAGAGGTCATCTAGTCCAACCCCCCTGCACACGCAGGGCCACCTAGAGCACCTGGCACAGGACTGCAGCCAAGCGGGTTTTGAAGATCTCTAGAGAAGGAGACTCCACAACCTCTCTGGGCAGCCTGTTCCAGTGCTCTGTCACCCTCAATCAAAAACAATCAAAACATTTGAACTGCATATCAAATAGTTGTCTGAGTGGGACTGAACAACTCTGTCAGGGAAATCTTCTATAACAGGTTAAAAAAAGTGTGACAATAGTATAACAATCTTTGCTGGGAACAGAGGCCAAGGCCTTTAGAAGCTGTAGGGATTAGCTTTTTTTTGCTTGATTTAGGTTTGGTCATTGCTGCTTCTGTTGGAGTTAGCATGGATATTTGCTTGAATACTTGATCTAGAAGANCATTTCTTCTTCTTTTGGAGTTAGCATTGATTTTTGCTTGAATACTTTATTTAGAAGTTTTTTTTTTTTTTTTTTTTGAAGGAGCTCTTTTTTAGAAATAATAGTCCAGGTAACAGCAGCATAGAGACATGTAACTATACTGCAGCACCATGAAAACCTTGTGGGATTATATGAGAAAATGTAAAATTCAGAGATGCAAGAAACATTTCTTACACATCCTCTCTGTCTCATGCAGTTCTTTAAGAGCAAGTGGACTAAGGAAAGAAGTCTTTTTTTGAATGTTTTGCAAATAAATCACAGGTGGAAAAGACATAAAGGACATCTTTCAGAATGTGATATAGCATATCTTCATTTTCTCTCTGTGGTTTGGTGTAGGGCATTAGGAGTAGAAAAGGTCAATGTTTTTGTAATATTTCTTGTGATTCTATGAATTATGACAGCAGGAACTACTTTCCCAAAATAGTCATTTATTTCAAGGTCATCTGGCAAATCATAAGACATTCATCAACACAGAGTGCCAATTAGTCTGGAATTTAAAAATGCACACACAAAAAAAAAACAATGTAGACTTGAGCACCCTTTAGGGTTATTTTAACTGCTCTACAAGGTTCAAGAAGTTACTAGAGATTATGGGGCACTGCAGAGGTCTAACAAGCAAGCATACTTAGTTTCCTTGTAAATCCAGGGCTTCTTGTTGCTGAAAACAGGACTTGGACCAGAGGCTTGCTCAGGAAGCATTTCTTTTTTGACACCCCCACAGCATATTGTCTACTGCATATTGTATTATTAAGAGAGGAGCAACAAATCACTAGTACCAGTCTGAGGGTTCACATATAGTCAGTGCGTCAGCATTAGTATCACCTATGCATACACCTGGATAGAAGAGAGGACAGACTGCCTCAGCAAAGATGACATCAAAAGTGTAGATATGAGAGCAGTTAGTCATGTTATAAAAGGAGACTTTTCCAGCTTCATAGTCAAGGAAGATCCCAACACGCTTTGGTTTAACATGAAGCAGCAGTGGGGTAAAGGGAGTGGTCATGGCTACATATTGTTCATTCCATAGACGCACCCTCCAATAGCCCATCTCCTGCTTGGGGTCTTGTACTTTGGAACTGACAGACTCATAACAGACACCCAGAGCCCAGTGGGTTTTGTTCCCTACTTCAACCTCCCAGTAGTGGCGGCCGGATGAGTAGGCAGATGATCCCAGCACGCAGGGGTATGTAGTGAAACGCCGAGAACTGTGTGGCAGCTCCTGGGGGATGTCAATGAAATAAACACTCTTCAGATTCTCCGAGAGTACCAAATTGGGATGAGCTGTCTGAGGGTCCAGTGTCACATCGCCTGTGGCAGAGCAGAGACTATGAGAAAGCAGGGAAAAATCAAGGGGGAGGGAGACATGGGTTCTCACACCTCACCCCAGAAAAAAAACATCAACTGGAGAAGAGCAATTATACAGCCAATTGTCCATTCACAAGGCAGCTGGAGATCTGCAAGACCTCCACACCCCATATCCTCACCATACCACAGGCTTGAGTTGCCTTCTCAGAGTCTCTACCCCAAACCATCTTAGCTCTATGCTATGCTGCCTTCCTCCTGGAGGTATCTTCCAGTTACCTTCCTTTTCTAGCTACACTAGCCTATACTATCACCTGCTTCACCTCTCTAGCCCCACTCTACCAACAACACTGGGATCAGGGATCCCTTCTGCTCTTTGGCAAAGTAACAGGGGTACTGTTGAGCACATATACTAATATAACAGTCTTCCTCCACAGAGAGGCTCACAAATGAATCTTCAAGCCCACTTACTGGGGTGACCAACAAGACAACCATTTAAAAGAAGAGTCAAGTTTAGTTACTTTAGTGACTTTAGTCACTTTAACATTTTAAATGTCAAGCCTTGGCATACAGGTGAATTCACTGCCAACACAAGACACTTTTTGGAGCCAAGAACTGGACTCAAGTCCCAGACCTCGTTCTCCTATATCTAACTTAATTACCTGTGTACTTCTTCAGCATCTTCTTAAGGTGAAATAATGGTCGAGGGAAATAAGCCATTGACCTCTTCAGCTCAACAGAGACAGAAGGCAACTCCAGATTCTTAAGAGCTTCATACCTAGGGGGAGGGAAAAACAAAAGGGACCTTATACAGAAAGTTTTTTTTTTTTTTTTTTTAAATCCATGTCTAGAAGATACCATTCCCTAATACAAAACACAATGGTCAGTTGCTTCTATGAATTATTGCTCTACTAAGGCTGAAATGGTGGAAGCTTACTGAAAGTCTATATCCCCCCTGAGAAACCACAACAGGAAAATTTTAAGGGAAAGAACTTGACAATTCAGATTAGGCCCAGAGTCTGTATAATTATCATGGTCTGAGAAAAGGCAAAGGACAGATCAGAATCAAAGTATTGCAGGTTTTATTTTCCAAGTGTATCATTCTGTTATAGTGCAATGCAGCCAGTCTCCTGACAACATAGTGAAATAGTGGCATGATATTAATCCCAGAGGAAATGAGCACCAGGCAATAGCATCTTCAACTGCTAATGGCTCCTTCCCCATCTCATCTCTTCCCCCACTCCCAAATAAAAAGATTAGTAGGACACCTCACCTCTGCAAGACGCTTTGCATGTCCTAGAAAAGAAGTGGAAAGGTAGTAAGTCAAATTGCACCAAAGAACCCTTCCATCAACCTAAATATGTTTGGGTGTGCCTGCATTCACAGCCATCCTCTTACTTTTAGTCCTGTTTTTTTTCTAACCCAAAAGTCATTAATTTTGCCAATTATTCTGTTGAGGAATGGAAAGAAAGGCAGCACCTGGGTGCAACTTATCTAGACGATGATGCATACCTTACATTTTTACCCTTTGCATATAAAGTCTTGCATTACCATCACCACTTTAAAACTCAGCTTTTTCCTCACCAAGATCAAAGTCATTTTGGTATCTGCTATACCACATGGAATATATTAAACAGGGAGATTCAGGGCTCTTTATTGCAGAGAGCCATACAGATTAATAGTTACCTCTAAAAATACAAGGTACAGCTCCAATACCCAGAAAAAGGAACTGCAACAGGAGCTTGAGATGTGCGATCCACACACTGGGGGTAAAAAAGCCCCATCATACAGACCCTGAGCACTCCTGCTCTGGACTCCAGGCATTTCTGCATGTCCACCATGAGGGTGTTGAGAGTGGAGCACTGCTCTGAGAGATGTGCTCTGGTGGTCTTCAGCCTCCCCAAGATCTCAGTCTCTTCTGCTCTCAGGCAATGCAACTGCTGGTCTTTCTCTTGCTCCAGGAAGGACCGTAGCTCTTCAAAGTCAGAGGTGATGCGCTTATGACAATTGCGCACTAACTCCTGTCAGGAAGAGAATTCACTGAGAGATTATAGAGCATCTCACATCTCTGTGGACTCGGGTGGACTGACCCGAGTCAACACTCTCAGGAAAGAAAAAGCCCCTCTTGTCAACTTTTCTGAATCTACCCCACCAGTCGAGTTCATGTCACCTGGGTGGGTCTGCAGAAAATGCTCCCCCACTCCTCTGAGCTCTTCCCTTTCTTTACTCTACTTACTCTCAAATCCTTGGGCTTCTTCTCCTCCATGGATAAATGTTCCTTCAAATCCTTTGCTTTCCTGCCCAGGTCCTCCAAGCAAGCTTGTAGCTTATCCTGGGGAAGGAAGGGCAAGAAATTCTACTCAGACAAAACAGTCCAAGGGATCAGATGCTGACCCAACCCTTGAATTATGCCATTAGAGAATGATATTCCAATTGATCTGACATGCCACTTCATGAAGTTTGCTGTCATGGGGTGCCAATCATGAATTTCAGTAATCCTTCAGCTATTCAGACTGAATAGCCTACATCATGTACTACAGAATTTTCAAATTAATACATTTCTGAACACCTGTGCGTACAGCATCAATACAAGTTACAATATACACTTCTACCTTCAAAGTTTAGCTTTGAACAGCAGCTAGAAGTACAGACAAGGAGCCAAAGTAGAACAGTTCTACACAGTATATTTTTTTTCCTAGGAAGTCAATCACCAGGAAACCTGCTATATGTCTGAATTAAAGAGATTTCTAATTTCAATTCAGCAGGAATTACTCAGTGGAATGTTTGAAACTTTGCTCTAACACTCCTCTGAAAATGATAAAACTGAATCCTAAGATGTGATTCCTAAACAGGGACCTGAAAAATGCATCCAACATTTTGGATATAACTTGTGCGGATGTCATTGTTGGGATTCTGTCCAGGATTAAGACATCTAAATTTACATGAATTGGATATGCCTGAATTCCCAGTATAATTACAGCAATATTCCAGAAAGATAATCAACTGACCATGCATCTGCTGTAGGGTGAAATGAATAGGTACATTTGTCAAATGGAATTCTAGTCACGGACAAAGCTAACTCAATTAGTTTCGGTACTTTCAGAGAGTGAATCACATATTACAGATCTGTTGGAATGTTTAACTTCAAGCTGGAGAACCATTGAGCAGTAATGTTCCCAGTGTCTGAATCTACTACAGTTTTCTATGATGTCATCTCAAGCTGTCGATGAATATACGTGGAAATATACCTATACCAGTATATTTCCATGTATATTCATAAAGCAATCCTGTTCCTGCTTGATGTAACCAAGAGATTCTAGTTTCATTATTGGACCATAGGGCCAGAAGTTCCACATCCCTCTTGTCCTGGGGAGCCCAGAACTACTCACAATATTCCAGGCATGGCCTCACCAGAGCCAAGTAGAGGGGCAGGATCATCTCCCGCAACCTGTGGGCAACACTCCTAATGATGCCATTGGCCTTCTGGGCTACAAGGGTACATTTCTGGCTCATGGTTAACTTGTTTTCAACCATAACTCCCAAATCCCTTTCTACAGAGCTGCTTTCCTACAGGTCAATCCCTAGTCTGCACTGGCACTTATTCCTTCCCAGGTGCAGGACCCTGCACTTGCCTTTGCTGACCTCATGAGTTTCCTCTTCACCCAGCTCTCCAACCTGTCCATGTCCCTTTGAAAGGCAGCACAGCCTTCTGGTGCGTCAGCCACTCCACCCTTATTTATTTATTATTATCCACGAACTTGCTGATGGTGCACTCTGTCCCCTCATCCAAGTCACTAATGAATAAGCTGAGTAGTACTGGACCCAGTACTGACCCTCTTGATACATACCGGTGCCCACTGATCTAACCCACACTTCCTGAGCTTCTCTATGAGGATGCTATAGGAGACAGTGTCACTCCTGGTCACCTTTTCCTTGACATGCCTAGAGATGGTCTCAAGAATGAGGGGCTCCATCACCTTTCCAGGGATGGAGGTGAGGCTGACTGGCCTGTAGTTTCCTGGCTCCTCCTCCTTGCCCTTTTTGAAGACTGGAGTGATGATGGTTTTCTTCCAGTCCTCCAGCACCTTTTCTGTCCTCTTCTTTCAAAGATGATAGAGTGGCAGAGCAGTAATGCCTACTAGTTCCCTAATCACCCACAGATGCTTCACATTGGGGGCCTATAGATTTGTGAGTGTCTGCTGTGCCTAGATATCCTCTAACCCATTTCTTCTCAACCAGAGGGAAAGTCTTCCTCTCTCCAGATTTTCTCTCGGATCTCCAGATTTTGTAATTCACGGGGATTAGCCTTAGCATGAAAGACTGAAGCAAAGGCAGCAGTTAGTAACTCCACCTTCTCTGTATCCTCCAACATCAAGGCACCTGCCTCATTCAGCAGCAGACCCACATTTTCCCTAGTCTTCTTTTTGCTGCTGTATATATAGAAGCCCTCTTTGTTGTCTCTGACATCTCTTGCTAAATTTAATTTCAAATGGGCCTTGACCTTCCTCACCACCTCCCTGCATTTTCTGACAGTGTTCCTACATTCCTCCCAAGTGGTCTGTCCATTCTTCCACATAATGTATGCTTTCTTCTTCTGTCTAAGTTTTCCAAAGAGCTCCTTGCCTATCCACACAGATCTCCTGCCCCATTTGCTTGACTTGCTTCTTGTAGGGATGTCCCAATTCTTGAATATTAGCCAATTCTCCTGGACCTCCTTTCCTTTTAGGGCCCTGGCCAAGGGAATTCCTCCAAGTAAGTTCCTGAAGAGGTCCAAGTTCTCCCTCAAAAGCCAGGACACAATCCTACTTCTTGCCCAGCTTCTTCCTCACAGGATCTTCAGTTCGAACATCTCATAGTCACTGCAGCCAAGACTGCCCTCAGCCTTTCTATTTCCAAGCAGATCAGCTCTGTTTGTTAGCACAAGGTCCAGCAATGCCCCTCTCCTCATTGGTTCATTTACCACCCGCATCAAGAAATTATCTGCAATGTTCTGCAGGAACTTCTTGGACTGTCTTCCTGTTGTCTTTCCAGAAGATATTGGGGTGGTTAAAGTTCCTTATAAGGACTAGGGCCTCTGATCATGAAGCTAGTCACCATCACCCTTCTGGGATATTTGCTGCCAAAGTCAAACTGGAGATGGAGCACTTTTCTGCTCCTTTCTGCTGCATTCCCATGTTTTAACAAGCATTGATAAATCTAAACTACCCTGTTTCCTTATTTATGATCAGATGGTTAGAAGTTTCAATGCTGGAGTGGAACACCAGGCATCTCAAACCCTGTAAAGGAAATACTCTCTAGCAGTACTTTTGGAAGATCCCAATTGCTTACCTTGTAGTTTTTGATGACTTCATCTAGGGGCCCTACTGTATGATAGAGATGGCCATGGGAGACCGCACACACAACACACATGGCTTCCTGGTCCTCCTTGCAGAAGAGATTGATGACCTCATGATGCTTGTAGCAGATCTTCTCATTCTGCATCTTATCCTTGACAAAAGGCAACTGCCTGGCTGCCTCTACTATGCTGGCCAACTGACGGTTGGGGTACATGATTTGCTGAACACAAACATGCCGACATGTTGGGCAACTGAAGTCTTTAACCACTGGCTTCCAGTATTGGGTGATACAGGCTCTACAAAAGCTGTGGCCACAAGGAATCATAACAGGGTCCTGCAGGTAGTCAAGACAAATGGCACAAGTGGTGTCTATGTTAAGGACCTCCAGATGACTCAGGGAAGCCATTGGTGCTTGCGCTTTGGGATGTGCACGGATGTCAGGAGACAGTTGCAATACCCTGATATAGGAAAAGTCACCTGGAGAGAAAACAAACAACAACACACAAAGCGAACAGGTAACATACATAAAATCATTATGGTTGGAAAAGACCTTTAAGATCATTGAGTCCAATCATAAACCCTTCAACACCAAGCCTACTAAATCATATTCCTAAATGCCTTATCTACATACATGTTATTCCTCATGGGGACTCAAGGAAGCCTGAGTCATGCCTCAGATGTTCTCTCCTAGCTTGACTGAGGAGAGACGACTGGAGAAGAGACAAGTTATGTAAACCAGACACCTAGTTCAGCTCTATTGCACACAGTAAGTTTGAGTATTGAGTAACAGCTCATTCAGGACCATATCCTGTGCAGCACAGTTCCGCTGTAGTTCAAATGAGAATTCATAACATAGCAGCTCAGCGTAACAGTTCAGCCCTAAGTACTTTTAAATAATCCCCACTCGCTTACATAAGAGAAGTGGGACGTTAATGCGATAAACCATTTTGAATGACGTGTACCATAAAAAAAAGCACACGTCTTTCAATCTGATATATCCCCAACCTTTGGGATCAGGGACCTTCCTCTGTAAGGCAGAAAAGGAAGTCTGCTTTGGATTGTTCAGTTACTGGTCAAGTTAAGAAGTAATTTAAGTAAGGAGCATTTATTAAATACCCAGACCCTTTCAGGAGAAGGGGTGCTTTCCCCATATCAGAAGTCGGGGAGTTAAAGGCAGAATGGAAAGAGCATACATAATAGCAAGCATAGCGGAGAGTACTGAATAATTCTGCTTTGTCACCTAAACAGACTGTTCCTCTTGAGCTCAGTACATGGTAACTACACACCCAGAGAAACAGAAGTAAAAGGTCCCACTTTCATATGTACCCATTGAACCCTATCTGGAAGAGGCCCTATTAAAAGTTTTCACAGGCCTCATGGCATAGACTAAAGAGACTTAACTTCAACCCTCACTGCTTACGCATGATACTTACAGGATGAAAAGTTTTAATACAAATCAGGTTTTTAAACAAATAAAATATTTTTCATCGAGAGGATGACAAAGCACTAGGACAGAAGGCTAGAGAGATTTTGAAGTCTTCATACTTGGAGGCATGGGAAACAAAACACTGGAAAATACCCTTAGTACCTTAATTTAATTAGGCCTACTTTGAGCAAAAGACTAAACTAGGAGACCAACAGAGAATTTATCTAGCAAATTAGCCTACAATTTCACAGCCCTATAGGTTTCCACTTCAAAAAAAGAAAACTTGTAGCACGGTTGAAGGAACTAAAGAGGAGCAGAACACCCATAGCCAGACAGAAAAGAAAAAAATCTAACCAAGATCACTTTGATAAAATTTTAAAAGCTACAAACACTACAAGTTAGCTACTCAATGCATCTAAGTTTTTTAATCACCTTATTAAAGAAAACCCTCAAGCATTTTTTTTCTATTTTGAAGCAAAATACTTACCAAGCAAACTACTAAAGACCTTTTGCTTTCAGCAACTAGAAAACAATTTCCCTTCTTTTCCTTTACAGAAGGAAAGAAAAACAAGCAAAAAACACAGCTGTGGTTAAGGATGGCATTTATATAGTAGCAGCAGCTGTGGTTCCCACCAACATGCCCTTCCCCTACCTCACCCTATAAAAGGTTTGTTGCAGGGGCGGCTAACTTTTGACTGGGGCTAAGTATTCTATGTGACATGTGATGCTGAGGGTAATCTTGTTTCTAATGGTTAAAATGTCTAGTATTCTACGATGAGTTCTATTTCTTAGCTTTTATTTGATTGTACAGATTCTTTTCCTTGGGGGCCTACCCTGTAAGGGAGGGAAAAGTCATCCTTACTAGTAATGCATGAGAGAAGAGACTAAAAAGAGCTCTGACAGAGTTCTCTAATTTCCTTGATACTTCTTTTCTGTATGAGTAGTTAGTGTGTCTTCTCTCCTTGAAAATACCTTTCAAAAAATCTCTACTGTAAAAACTATGCCTAGATGAAAATTCGGATCTCTTGAGTGTGAAGATCTTGATCTGAATTGACTTTTGGAAGAGTCTTCATTCACATAGATTATTGATTAGTATCATTTTTTAGGAGTCTGGAGCCCTACTAAAGTCTGGAGGAAAAAAAAAAAAGCTATCTTCTGTTTAAATTACATGGATTAACCACATCGTTCAGGGTAAGATATTTCTTTGTATTAGTACTGTAAAAACTAAGCCATAATTGTCATATTGCAATACTTGTTTTGCTCTAGAATCTTTATTCCAGGCATATCTGCTGCTTTCAGGCAATCCAACTCATAGTAGTTTTGGGAGGACAGGGCTGGTTTGGGTAGGCAATTTGTCATATGCTTGTTCATCAGATGTCTTGCTGCTCCTGGAACAGAGCACTAGCTGCAGAAACTGGAGCCAGGTTACCCTCCTGATATCTGTTCCTCTTGGCTTTGAGAAAATGCTTGTTGCAACCCACACTCCTGCTCTAAATGCATTCTTTCTTCTTTATCAGGGCATTTGGTGGAGGAGGGGGAAGTAACAACCCTAGTATAAAGCATTTTCCAAGAGGCTTCCAACTAGGCCATAAAAGATTCAAGATAGGCAGTATTTTTCCTGTGGCATCATAATGAACTGTATCTAAAATTATTCTTTTCTATTCTCTCTCTCTTTCTCTCAAGACTAACTTTAAAATTTGAACTCTGAGCTTTATCCTTAAGCTGTGTGAGTAACTCCTGTCCCACAAGGGGACACAGGTCTTCACCGATCTCAGGAAGTTCATTTTTTACTCACAACACTCAGCAATGCACCTTTATGAGCGCTGATAGTGCTTAACGGCTTCTGAGTCTGAGTAACAATTTGCCCTATCCCTCAGTGGTAACAAAGGATTGTTACCTATCCTGCTAATTCCTACAAAGTCAATCTATGTGTTTTCATGTATCAGAGGGCAGAAATCCAAAGGCTGGCATCCTAGTGGTGACAACTGGACACAGAAATCCTACATTTAAAAAAGGACTGGTGAAATGAAAATATTTATCTTAAGGATTAGCTATCAGATCTCCCTCCTTTCCCTGCATGTTGGTTGTATATTTCTTGGGATGTTGCATGAGTCCTCTGTGTCTTCCAGACCATTTTGTTGATGTTCGAAGAAAGAGTGCAGGATTCTTTGACTGTGAAATCAACTTTGACATGTGCGGTATGGTCAGGAGTACAAGTTTGTTGTCCTGTTCCAGGCTTTGATGATCAGATTCTGAAATAATAATAGGTACCCACAAGCAGCTCTATTAATATGATCTTCTTTAGCTTATATTTCTCTTTTCTCTCTTTCCCTCCCACTTACGCTTTCCCTTTTGACTCCTCTTTTGCTGATTTTACACCTCTATTTTGTATTTCTGCAATTACGTTGGTAGCCATAGTCTTACTGAGCAACTTTGGTAAGACAGCAAACCTGTTTCACTGACTTTCAAAATTTTTCACCTATAGGAAATTCCTGGCACATGTATTTTACTCTGCATTGTCCAGCAGTTTCTCTTAAGTGTAATTTCAGAGCATGGATAGGCATCTGCCTCTATACCTTAGCACTACTCCACCTGAAGGTATTATCAAGAGAAACTGCCCCATTCCCTCTCCTCCCTTTGAGTGCCTCCTTTTGGTGCCTCCTTATATGGATTGCTGCTATTGGGATAGGAGACTGACTCTACTTGTTGTTAACCATGAGTGTGCAAGTAGCTGCAGGCTGACCTGACATGTGTGGCACCACCATGATCCTTTAAAGGCATGTACAGCATGTACGTGTTAAAGCACTATCAGTTACACTTCATTAAGAGTAATAGTCCATGCTTCCAGTAAATCAATGCGCAGGCCTGACTCTGAAGCTATATGTTAAAGTGAGGCATGCACTTTCTACCCTTAGGTTTCTTAAACCTCTGCTCCTCTTTTCCTGCTTTATTTAGTTCCCGATCAGAAACTGGTGTGATATGCAGTTACAGTCATCCATATGACTTGGATGCAGTTTGAATGAACAGATCAAAACAATCACTGGGTGATTTCAGGCTGGATTTGAAAGTCTCTTGAGGTAGCATTTGGTACCCCTGGGGCCTCTGAGTGTGTTTTCTACCATTTCACTTTTTCCCATTTTTGTTTTGTTTGCTGCATGGTAGCAATCTCCAAAGGTAGACATGGCGAAGATAAATTATTGCCTCTGATGATGCCTGCACCATTAAAACTTAAACTTAGTTGGCCTTGATCTACCTTTTTTTTTTTTTTTTTTTTTTTTTTTTTTTTTTTTTTTTTTTTTAATTCCCAATGGCTGCCACTAAATCATGCACCATCCAGGTTTATAGGACCCCATTACAATATCATTAAGAAGTGTGCAGAGTCTAGATATTGCTGAGGCACTGATGCTGGTTAGAAACCAATCATCTTTTATGTACCAAACTCAGTTGTTTTGGTCTTCTGCTGCTAGCTGCTTTCTTCAATTTGTTTTAAGGCTTCTATTTTAAACCATGTTAATGTCAAAACCTCTACTTCATTTTCTGTTATTTTCCCCGCTAATGTCCTGAAGTTGCTCTGCAGGGGAGGCATGGTAATCTCCTCTTAGAATTGGACTGTCCTATTGGGATCCATGAAGAGCTTAGTAGTAGTTGGGTGGGATGCAGTTGCCACTCCTGCTTGGGTTGCTGGGGAGCACTGAGGACAGGGCTGTGCAGTGATCCAATCTCCTGAGGTACACATTTACATAAAGGAAAAGATATGAAAAAACAGGCTAATTCATCCATCATCTAACCTGAGGGTTCTCCATGCCGTCAGGCACCAGTCTCTGTTTTTATTGTGTATGTTCTTGACTTCTTTGATTTCATATGCTGGGCCTATTCCCTTCAAGTGTTTTTTTTTCTTCCTAAAGTTCATCCTGTTGGACTCCCTATGCCATGCCATTAACAAGGCAGGTCCCCAGCACAAGAACAGCAAGCACCTCGTTCGTCACATCTCCTGCTGTAAAAAAGGATTTGCTTTCCCGCCACCCCCACCCCCATAATTATGCATTCATGTGACTTCTTTGGGTAAGATTTTATTTGAAACAAATGCCCACAACATAGATCAATTGGCCCACATTTATCTACTACCAGCGAGGACCTTCCTATCATATTATGGAGAAGGATCAATACCCCAGGGGATAGTATATCTGTTGGTCTCTTGCATTAAACTTAGTATGAGGATTTAGCTCTAATAGGCTTCAGAAGGGATGTGAGGGATGCCTTTTCCTGGAAGTCAATCTCTTCCTTCACCCACCATTGCAGATATTATCTGGGCAACTGAAACACAGGAGTTGCTGGAGCATATGAAGTAATTGGCAGCACATAACAACCATATAGGGTCATCTGGCATGGAAGTGTTGGGTCATGTGATGTATGAACTTGAGGTACCTGTTGCTAGAACTTAGAGTCAATGGGCATAAAGGAATCCAGAAAGCCTAACTTGGTTTTAGACATATACACAGTAAGTATCTTAACTTTGTTACCTCCTACTGTCTTTGACTTCCAAATAAACAAAGAAGAATGCATATGATTATTTTCAGTGAACTTGTCTGACAATATCTGTAGTTGCAACTACAGGTCACAGCATGAGAACAGATGTGAGGTACTACTACATTACAGAGTGCATTGCCATAGAATTAGTGACTGTCACCACCTGAAGCATTTTCCTAAGGACTGCTGCTGATACATGACTCTCTTCAGGATGTGGGAGGAAAAAAGAAGCCCTACAATAGGAAGGGGTTTACTTAGCCTTTTTCAGAAAAGACAGATATGGCAACAAGCAGTCTTGGGTATTGCTCACCTTGCCTTTTTTTTTTTTTTTTTTTTTTTTTTTTTTTTTTTTACCAGGGAGAGCCCACCTACCTGCATATTTAATTTACCTGTTTCAACAATAAGAACATATCAATTTCTCTCAGTTCTGCTTAGAGTTCTGAATCTCTGTTGGATTCTTTGAGAGCAATACATCCTTGCTATTGTCCTTCGAAGGGCTTCTTTGACCTCCTTGTTCCTCAAGCTGTAAATCACAGGGTTCAGCATGGGAATTACCAGGGTATAAACCACAGAGATGATCTTGTCATTCTCCACAGTGTATTTTGAAGTGGGTCTTAAGTACATGAAGGAGCCTGTCCCATAGAACATGGTAACACCAGTCACGTGAGAAGCACAGGTGGAGAAAGCTTTGCATCTGCCTTTTGACGATTTAATCTTGTGGATGGTGACCCCAATGCATATGTAGGATATGACAATGACGAGGATAGTAGAGGTGACAAGAACAGTAGCACAGGTGAAATGGACAAGGTCAGTGATATAAGTGTCAGAGCAGGAGAGTTTCAGGATGGGGGGCACATCACAGAAGAAATGGTTGATGATGTTGGAATTGCAGAAGGACAAGCAGAATATAAATGTCGTCTGAACAGTTGCATTCACACAGCTCATGAAGTAGCAGCCACATACGAGGAGCACGCAAAACCTCCTGGACATGATGGCAGGGTAAAGCAAGGGCTTGCAGATGGCTATGAACCGGTCATAGGCCATCACGGCCAGGAGGTAGCATTCTCCTGTCACTGCAATGCAGAACAGGAAGAGCTGAGATGCACATGCTCTATATGATATGACTTTTGTCTCTGCCACTAAAGTCATCAGAGTGCTGGGAATAATGATGGTGGAGTAGCTGACATCTAAAAAGGAAAGGCTGCTGATGAAGAAATACATGGGGGTGTGGAGTCTGGAGTTGATCCGGATGAGCACAATCATCCCTAGATTTCCCACTAGGGTGAACAGATAGATCAATAGAAACACCATGAAGAGGAGGACCTGAAACCCCAGGTTGTCTGTGAAGCCCAACAAGATAAATTCCGTCACCACAGTGTGATTTCCTTCTGCCATCTATCATAGGTGAGAAAACCAGGGTTACACTAAAGAAAAGACAATTACCTGTCAGAATGGTACCTATCAGAAAGGTACCTGTCAGAATACCAGCATGGCTCTATTCAAGTTGACTGCGGATGAAGGTTTAATATTGCATATATCCTCCTGTTCATGTTTTTCAAGTTTTGAACTCAATTATCTCAGAAATATTTCCTGCCATTCAAAGTATGTATTTTTTCTGTGTACTTTGAAGGATCACAGGTTAATAAATCACACCTGTTCTTGCAAACTTCAATACTTTTTCCTCTTCAAATGCTTTTTTTTTTTTTTTTTTTTTTCATTTTTTAATTGAATCAATCTAGGTAGTTAACTTTGTACATTATTGAGATATAAACACTTGCTAAAAAATAGTGGGAGGTGAGGTGCAAATAAGTCTATAGCTTACCGATATCCCCAATTTATATATCGGGGCAACTGTTGCTTCTATAAATCTGAAACTAATATAAAAAATATAATCAGTGACTTCTCAAGCATGTTCTGTTTCAGAAGTCTAGAAATAATCTTTCTGTGGCTGTGAATAGAAAATTATGAAGAAACCTTGGAATTACTGTCCTTGCCCATTTTTCTTTTTTACAGGAAAGAAAACACTCCACCAATGGGATTCCTAGAAACTTTTGCTGAATTTGTTCTTTAAACTCTCTGGTAGCACTCTTTTCATACAATGCCTAGCCATTTGGTTGTTCTTAGAAAATAGTGATTAATCAGTTTTCTCCTAAATGTTAATCCAAATTTTCCCATTGAAATTTAAGTGAAAAACCTTTTATGCCCACTCATTGTAGCATAAGAAACAAATTTTCCTTTTTCAATTCTTTTGATGTTTTTCTTCCACCGGTTTTAACATTGTTTTCATGCTTTTTTTTATTTGTTTTTAGTCTATAGCTTTCCCAAGACTGTGTCCAGTAAGGTGTTAGCTTATTTTTATAAATTATTATCTTCAGTCAAAGAGTTTGTTTTCATGATAATTATGCCAAATTAAATACCAGTGAAGTGAGAAGTCTCTGCTTTGAAAGCTCCTAAACTGAGCTCTTACGGTGTGGGGAAAAACAAAACAAAACAAAAAAGCACAGAGAGATTATTTTCAGGAATACCTGTATTGATAGATGGGCAGGGAGGGGGCTGAAACGGATTTCCCACTTCCTTCACAGACTCATTCTCCATATTCCGGCTTATCAATAGAACCTATTTTTGTGACCCACTATTCT
Organism: Crypturellus undulatus; assembly: GCA_013389825.1. Taxonomy (NCBI): domain Eukaryota; kingdom Metazoa; phylum Chordata; class Aves; order Tinamiformes; family Tinamidae; genus Crypturellus; species Crypturellus undulatus. The sequence goes on from VWPW01012789.1 coordinate 57,283, forward strand.
TACCTTACCACTCACGTCTTAGCATGCTGGAGTGTTAGTGTTGCGTCTCTTGTCAATGAACTCTCCTATAAAAGAAGGAAAGAGAGAGAGGAAGAAAATAATGCAGTAATGCAGCTTTGACTGCAAGATGCATAATCTCCATTGACTCCAAATAAGAAGCATTTTCTGTTCTCTAAAACTGAAAGTGTTGAGCTGAAATAGAGACAGAGCTTACTAGTGGGAAAGTCACCTGCTCTTTGTCAGAAAGCAGGTATCTTAGCAATTAACTTGCACTTCCATATACTTATGTTCTATTTGGGGGTAGAATTCCTAGTTGGCTGCAGCATCTAAACACAAAGCAAGGCACACTGGGACAATTAAAATATCCTTTTTGCTCCCAGTGGAGATAATCTGTCCTCTCTTCTTGTGCAGTTATGCAAACAGACTTTCTTACTCATATTTTTAAAATGATTTTTTTCCTTTTTTTTTTTTTCTATGTGGTCTTCTGCATTTTTTTTCACCTTGCCTTGATAAGTTAATGTTCAAGAAATAATCTTATTCAGTCCAAGAGAAATAAGCCCCCAGAGCTTTCTGTTTCTTAATTTCTCTGAATGGTTCAATTTAATGGAACATTTGCTGAGCTAAATATCTTTGGACTTGAAGGGAGAAAAAATATTGACACTTGAGATTAAAAGATGAAGTTTCTCATGGTTAAATAGCTGCATAGATTCTGTGAGAGGGAAATTAATCAACAAAGCTGGCAGAAAGCAGCAAAGAATGTATTCCTCTAAAACACAAAGTCCATAGACTACCCAGTTAACTTACAGAATATACTGTGAAGCTCCCGGAATTAACGTGCTGTCATCCTTTATGTAAGAACTAATGGTATAGGGGAAAGCAGAAGTGAAGTTCTGGAGTCAAACTCTACAGAATCTCAGAATCATACAGAATGGTTGAGGTTAGAAGGGATCTCTAGAGATCATCTAGTCCAACCCCTCTGCTCAAGCAGGGATATCTAGAGCATGTTGCACAGAGTTGCATCCAGCCAGGTTTTGAATATCTCCAAAGAAGATATCTCCACAACCTCTCTGTTCCAGTGCTCTGACACCCTAACTGTAAAAATGTTCTTCCTCATATGCAGATGAAACTTCCTGTGTTTCAATTTGCCTTTGTTCTGTCACTGGTCAGCACCAAAAGTTTGGTCCCATCTTCTTAGCATACTCCCTTAAGGTATTTGTACATATTGATAAGATCCCCTCTCAGTCTTCTCCAGGCTAAACAGACCTAGCTCACTTAGTCTTTCCTCATAAGAGAGATGCTCGAATTCCTTAATCATCTTTGTCACTCTATGCTGGACCTCCTCACGTAGGTCCATGTCCCTCTTGTACTGGGCAGCCCAGAACTGCACCCAGTACTCCAGATGTGGCCTCACCAGGGCTGAGTAGAGGGGCAGGATCACCTTCCTTGACCCACTGGCAACACTCCTCCTAATGCAGACCGTGATCTCATTTGCCTTGTTGGCCTTAAGGACACATTGCTGGCTCGTGGTTAACTTGTCAACCAGAATTTCCAAATCCCTCTCCACAGAGCTGCTTTCCAGCAGGTCAGCCCTAGTCTGTACTGGTGCCTGGGGTTATTCCTCGCCAGCTGCAGGACCCTGCACTGCCCTCGTTGAACCTCATGAGGTTCCTCTCTGCCCAACTCTCCAACATGTCCAGGTCCCCCTGAATGGCAGCGCAGCCCTCGGGAGTGTCGGCCACTCCACTCAGTTTTGTGTCATCTGCAAACTTGCTGAGGACACACTCTGTCCCCTCATCCAAGTCATAAATTGTTTAGGTTCAACATAAAAAGTTTAGGCTCATGGAAAGGCAGATGAAGACATTTGTTGGCTCCATTTTCTGAAATGCTCTTAGCATTGTATGACATATCAAGGAGAAAGTGGAGAAATATCCATTTAAATAGCTAAGATTATTTTGTGAGGAAAGCTTTAACTTCATTAAGAACTCAGGACAATTCAGTAATAAAGGCATCCTGCATAAGAGGACTAGATTACACGTGAACTAGTGGGAAACCAAGTTGCTGGCAAATCAAAAAGATTTTAGATGAGCATTAAAAATAAGGGGAAAACAAATGTGGAAGGTTGCATGGCTCTGGGGTAATGTCTCTAAGACTGAATATATGGAAATTGTGAAGTGAAGGCTAAGTCAGAAGATAGAAAGTGAATTTAAAGCACTGATGAAGGTTCCAAACCATACAAGAGGCTTAAAAAAATAAAGTTTCCTCAAACTTGAATTTTGGAACTAAGATGGTAGTGTTGTTATACAAAGTGTATTGGAAACCTGGTGGAAAGAAGACAGCTAGCAGGATATTATAATACCAGAATACAGAATTGTTAAGTAGTTAGGGCAAACCGTGACAGTCTCAGAGCAGTGCTGTATCTTAAAATGAAAGATAAATGTCATAACCTATCCATCTCAACAAGTAGCACAGAATTGTATGGTTGAAATCCCAGGCCCAAATGCAAAGAATACAATATTGAAGCTTTTCATTTGCTATTGGGTAATAGTTAGTATGAGATTCGAAATTGTACCATAGAAGCACCACTTTGGCAGTGACTCTAATATCCTTAGCTCCAGCAATGCCTCTATAGGAACAATAAAAAATGAAAGTAATCCATGGTACTTGTACCATAAATTTAAATAGGTTAATGAGGGGACCTTTGGAAACTGATATCTTTTGTGCTTTTGTCTTGTGCTTGTACAGCAATGATTTCTATAGTGCTTACTGTGCAAGAGTAGGGTTTGAATGTATCTCATCAAAATTAGGGTATATTTCCAGAAGAGAAGAGCTAAAACTTCCTACCACTGTGTACACCTCTTTTTCCTCTTCTTCTCTTTCACTATTTACTTGCAGGAGGTGGGGCATGGGGGAGGTCATGACAGCAAAAAAATATAGTTGGGGATAACCCTTAAAAGGCCTCTAACATGAAGAAATTTTAAGTTTGAAACTGGGCAGAAATAAATGATCAGAGGGATGTAATGAAAGAAGAAAAAAATATCCTGTTGTCAAGTTGATATAGTGCTTTATTTTACATCCTTTTAAAAACTTTTGACTGGCCATCTACCCAAAGCAAACAATCTCCAGATACCTTTCCCCAGATATTGCCTTGTTTGTTCTTCACATTCTCTCCCAGGCACTTGTGTCACATGTCACTTCCAGAGGCATCTTCCTTTGGCATGTGCATCTGCAGGCAGTGTTTCTTATACTGGAAAAAAAAAGTAAGAGTACCAAAGAGCCCAAAGCTTACAGATAACCTTACAGATAATGAGATATATCTGATGAAGAAATGCAAATGGGTGTTGGAGTAAGCCTGCTATTTCAAATGCCAGAATTGTTGGAGAAAATGTAGAGACATTTATTGAGAAAGCCATTGCAAATGAAAAAAAAATGCATATCACTTCACAAGATTTTAACTAAAATCAGGATTGAAAGTACTTAGTAATTTCTTAACAACACATCATTATTTGGTAATTGTTGAACTCTATGACCAAGATCAGTATCAGCAATACAGCAGATAAACTGCAAAAATAATTTTTATGAAGCATTTGTAAATATCTACCATACCTAATCCCAAGATGTTCCAACCCTGTACATACCAGCTTTCAAAGAACACGTGAGTTACAAGTCCCCCAACTTTTTTGAAGTGTGGGTGCCCCTAAACCCTTCCATGGAGAGCTCTTGTCTTATGTGGACCTGATATCACATATAAGCCAAACAAAAATTTCACACAATACAGAAGGAAAAAAAAGAATGGAGAAAAGATAATTTTATGTTGTTCTGCTGGAACAACTAGGAGAACTGTTGATGTTTGAGAGTTTGTTCTAATAGATGGAAAAGGATCTGGAAGCAAAGGATGGGAGACAAAATTGTAATTACAACCTTAAGAGATGTGGCTCAGTGTCTAATAGCAGGTGAAATGGATCCAGCATGGGACATTACTTCTATCATATTAGCAAAGGTACTGGCAGTACGAGGGGGTGGTACTTAGAGTAACCTGGTCTAATATATATATATACCAACATAAAGCAAACAAAAGCTGTTTTGATTCAGTTGTTTACTGTAACTCAGTTGAAAGAAAATACTGAAGAATTCATTAAAATATAAATATTTTTTATATTTTAATTAAATACAACAATCCTTTTATATTTCTCTGTGTTGTCCTGATACAGTAAAATAATTTAAATTTTTGAAATAATGGCATCTCTTTTGAGGTCAGATTTTGTAGCCATATTTTTCACTGGTCACATTGGACACCTATAGAAGTTTACATCTCTTGCCATTTTGCTATGCTTCTAAGTATTATTTCTACTGGTGAGGAAATTTATGGGGAACACACAAAGGTAAAATGATCACATGGACACAAGTGAAACTAGTTAAACATAACATGGAGATGAGGCAAATCAATGTTGCTTTATTTTTGTTTGGAACCCTAGAGTTAGGGTACATGAATCCTACCTCAGATTTACTAATTTACAAAGTTATCTACATTCTGTTGTCAATGGATACAGATAGAAACCTCCAAATAAGCATATGTCCTATCCTAGGAGAGTTGTCTAAGCAAAGAGGGATGAGTTACTTTATCAGGATGCCTCTTCCTCCTTCCATTTCTTACAGGGAAAGATAGACAGCTTGATCTGGTGTCGAGCTAGTACTATAGATCAAAAGACAATTTCTCCTATCAAAGGTAAGTAGGGATTCAGTTACTTAAACCAGTGGTGCAACTTCTTGACAGTAATTCAGTATACTGCCCTTCTTACATTGTTGGTCTTCAGATTTCATATTCCCTAGAAGGCAAGTCATGATGGTTGAAGTTACACTATTGTGTTAAGACCAGGTTCCTGCCTCACCCCTGCATGTGTTTGGCAATTTTCTGTGGAACAGTTCTCCACAGAAATATCCTATACACAAGACTGACTCTTTCAGTACAAAATTCTCCATTGGTCTAACATTTTCTTTTCTGGCTTGGCTGACCTCAGAAAGGCATTACATTTCCAGCCCTTAACCTTTAATAATATCAGCTGTCACTTGATCTAGCTTGAACTGAGATAACAGGAAGGTTTTCACCTAGAATCTTTATTTCTCCTGCTATGTGTTTCCTCCACAGCACAGCTGGATATTCAACAACTAGTCAGGGAGGTAGCTGGGGCTGTACAGATCTGAGGCAACTCTATGGGAAGCAACCTGGAAACCATTTCTCACTTCACTGACTGACATCTTCTCTCAAAGGCAAGTGGTGGGCGATAGAATTCTGTTCTGATTTTTTCCTCTATTGACTTCCAAAAATGTTGTATCCCAAGAAAAATAAAAAAGGCAGCATCTCATCTGATTGTGGTTTCCAGCCACTTACTCAAAAACCTGGATGTCTTCCACGGGAAATATATTATACTCTCCAAATTTTTCTCCCACTTTTGTACACTTGCAGATTTGTCCCATAGAGGATTTTACTTAATAATAATTGTATTGGCTATTGTCCTGCTCAGAGCATCCTTTATCTCCTTGTTCCTCAGGCTGTAGATCAGGGGGTTCACCATAGGGACTATCAGTGTGTAAAACACAGACACCACTTTGTATTGATTGTCTGAGCTGCTGGATGTGGGTCTTAAGTAGATAAAGAAGAGAGTCCCATAGAATAGGGTGACAGCTGACAGGTGGGAGGCACAGGTTGAAAAGGTTTTCCACCTGCCTCGGCTACAGTGAATCCGTAGAATGGAAATGATGATATACAGATAAGAAATGAGGATGACTAGAACAGTGCTCAACCCTGCTACTGCAGAAAAGACCACGTGCACCATGTGAGCAAAGCGAGTATCAGAGCAGGAAAGTTTCTGCAAGGGAAGAATGTCACAGAAGAAGTGCTCAATGACATTAGGGCCACAGAAGGACAGGCTGAACAAAGCAGCTGTATGGGCAACTGCATTAATGCAACTACATAAGTATGATGCAGAAACCAACTGAATACAGAGTTTTCTGGATATTAGAACTACATACCGCAGTGGCTCACAAACAGACATGAACCGATCATAGGCCATCACAGCCAGGAGCAAAACCTCGGCATTTATGGAAAAAGAGTGAAGAAAAAATTGTGTGACACAACCAGCAAATGAAATTACTTTCTTCTCTGCTAACAGATTCACCATTGTCTGTGGGGCGATCACAGAGGAGTAAGTGATATCAACAAAGGACAAGTTACAGAGGAAAAAGTACATAGGAATGTGCAGACGAGGCTCAATTCTGATTAATGTGATGATGGTGAGATTTCCCACCAGACTCGCAACGTAGATAAAGAGCAACAGCACAAAGAGGAGGACTTCCAACTGAGGGCTGTCTGTGAAGCCCTTGAGAATGAACTCGGATACCCCAGTAAGATTTCCTTCCACCATTTATTCCAGCTGCACTTTTTGATTCTGAAAGGGATAAAATACATACAATTAACAAAAACAACAAAACAATCCCCAGCCCCCAGAAAGTTACAAAATAAATAAACAATAATCCCAAACCAAGGTATAGCTTTTTTCTTTTTCTCTTCGGATAGGTTAAATGAATAAGAAGTTTTGAGATCCCTTGTAATTTTAACATTTCTTAATAAGGGTACACCGAAGTCTGAGTCTGTTAATTATTCCCATGTTTTTGAGGTAGAATTCATATGACCAAATAAAGATATGTACAGCTGAATGTTCCTCTACATTTTCTCTGTTATTAAGGGAAATGAATGAGCACTTTCAGAAAGCAGTTAATTTCATCTAGGAGCAGATATTTAAAAGAGGTCAGAAGACTTCTCTTATTAACTGCCTAAGACTTTCCAGCCATTTATAAAGTAAGCATATAGTGAGAGCTCAGAATAAAATGATTATAAAGTAGGAATTTGAATCTGGAAAGAAGGATTATCTGACATAATCAAATATAAACCAGAATATCTGTCCTTAGCAGTTTCTACAAGTTTGCAGTCATGAAGGACTCTCACAAGCAAAATTTTTCAAAAATACTGAGGAGTCAGGATATAATAACAACTATTTCTAAATAGAAATGGCCATCTAACAGAAGATAGAAAAATATGCACATCAACAAATTGAAATGACTGCAGATTTAGAAGATGGTGATCTTGTAAAAACAAGAAGATTAATAAACAATGATAATTAGGGGAATTAAAACAATCTTGCTCAGAGCTGGAAGCTAGAAGGCCTTGCTGAAATTTTCCCAGAACTCTAGCACTTTCCTAAGCAATGTTTTTCTGAAGAAGTGTACATGTTTATAATTAAAGTCCCACTCAAATATGACCTTTGATTACAATTTCTAGTTTAATCCAAACAACATTACTTCTGAAGAATCATGAACACAAATTTGTTTACATAACTAGGGGATCTGAACCAAAAACAGATTATTCAGAAGAAAGCAGCCCTGAAGGTATGGTTGCAATGGTCAGGGCTGATGCAGGTCTTTCCACAATGAAAGACAGAATTCAGATAGTGCTTGTTTGTTTAGATTTGCCAATTGGTTTACTATTTATTTCATTGTTTTCATTTCATCTGAGAATGCTCTTGAGCAATAATTAAACTGAAATAATTCTCTTTCTGATTACATGATTTTCATCACAGAAAATCTAGGTATTTTAGTTGTCCTCATTCTGTTAATTCAACATGCTTACCTTTTGTAAGTGATGAAAGTAGAGAAAATTATTTGCTCATCAAAGACAAACCATTGCTGGACTGTTCCTGTAGAAGAAGCAAAAAGCAAATTCTTACTAACCATTTATGGTCAAAATTCAGTGTTTTGATAGAAGCAGATGTACTCCAACCTGACTGGTAAGTCATTTCCTTGCAGCCAGGTGGCTGTTCCACTTCAAACTGAAATATTCTGAAATATCAGTGGCATTTATCTGTAACACATTGCCAATTGGCACTGGACCCTTGAGACCTTTCGCATCTGTTGAAAATTACATACTACTTTCTTTCCGAATAAGCAACCTTTTTCCTCTGGGGCTTTATGCTAGAAAAAGCCCTATAATACAAAGTCTACTTTTTATATACTACAGTCTTCATGCATAATGAAACTTAATATTTGTAAGTAGTGTTACTGCTTAATTAATTAATTAATTTCCTTATACTCATTTTCCTCTTCATATTATAAGAAAATATATAGTAGTCTACGTTATTAATGAACACTGAGTCCAATCCTCTGTGTCACCTTGCACATTTCTGCTCTTTTGGTCCTGCTGTCTGCTGCTCCTATGGATGTACCTGGTAGCTTCACAGTGGTCCAAACCCTGGGAAACTATGATTTGGCTTTTGTCTTAGTAGTTTCTCCCTTTTCTCTGTCAAATAGCTTTGCAAGGATATCAACCAAATTAATAAAACAAAAGGGAAATTGCGGATGGGAAAGGGGAACAAAGGGAAATTTTGAAATATGTATTTTTTTCTTCTGGTTGGGGAATTTGGGAAGCTTTATTTTAAGGATTAATGCTGAATAATATGCTTCACTCTTTTCAGTATTTGTTCTTCATTGTAGTGGGCACCTGAAAAATGCAGTTGAGGAAGCATATGCACAGCAGCCTGCTCCCATTGCTCATGCATGTGCATGAGGAGATCACCAGCGTGGCACAAGTGTGTGACCACATAGCTTAGTTGTGTGTGACCAAGATTTTTGTCCATTTTCTGTCCAGGTTTGCCCAGCATAGCCCCAGTCCTGGCAGCCCTAGGGGATTTCTAGCTGTCCCTACTGTCATCCTAGGCCAGGGATGGGGTGATCTCTGTCTTGCTGTCCTAACATAGTGGTTGCCCCACGTGTCTGCCCAGGGTGTCAAAGCCAAACTCATTGCCTAGATGCAGCTTCCCGTAACAGGCTGGCAAAGGCTCTGAGCATTGGCAGGGTGCGGGGATGCAGGGTCTCCTGGCTGGGCTGCATTCGCATTTTCCTCTCTGGACTGCTCTGTAGGCCTCTCGGGAAGCCCTCCTTGGTGTTGCTCAGCTCCTGAAATGGAAGCAGCTCAGGCAGCTGCTTGAGATGGCACAGATTTGGCAGATTGGCGAGTGCCTGGTAAGGACAGCCCCAGAGTCCCCAAGACGTGCCCTGCAGATGGCCTGTCATCCTTGCCCTCTCCCTCGCCCATGTCACCTTCCCACCGCCAGCCCATTACTGCGGGCTCTGGAGCTGCACACACGCTTCCCTTTCTCCAGCACCCTGTCCGTCTGGGCTCTTCTCAAGGGCTACAATCCAGCACTGCCTTCAGGTTGAGGAAGGACCGCCTGGCCTAGCACATGCCACAATCAGCTTTGAGGTCCAGAACAATCCCCCCAAAGCAGTCCACTCTGCTGCCCCACATGGCAGCATGGCCTTAATGCCTGGTGCTGTGGGATCATGGCCAAGCTGATGGGGGGCCAGAAGATGGGGCACTGCGGTGATGCCAGTAGGAACCACAGGTAATGGGTAGGGTGGGCGTGAGGCAGTGGGGAGCGGGGAAGGAGCCAGGGGATGGTGGGGTTAACGAGGAACAGGAAAGATGCTCTCCTGCTCTGTGTGGGCTGCAGCTGTGCCAGGGGTCTCCTGTGGGCTGTGGTGAATGCCTTTCACCTGGAACAGGAGTAGGGCACCTCAATTCCCCAGGAGCCCAGCCCTAGTGACCACTTGCAGAGCCCCAACAGACTCTGTTCTGCCAAAGCCCTTGGCCCTGGCAGTGTGTTGGGGGATTTCTAGGTACTGCGCAGCATCCATCTTGGACCTTCTGGCTCTCTTTGGAGACCCCTGGCATTCTCCATAGCTAGGGGTTAAAGCTGGGTATGGGGCTTTTTGCTGGAGAAGCCACTTTTCTGGTACCCACACTGCTCCTGAGCAGATCTGGAGCTCCCCAAAAGCACCAGTGTGGCCTGAGCCACCCTCTTCCAGGTACCGTGTCCCAGCCAGTCCAGCAAGCTCTTGAGAGCCTCAGTGTGAGTTTGACTGTGAATGCTCAAATGGCCGCTCCCCACAGAGCTCCCTGGCCTCCATCATGATCCCTGGCTGTGCACAGAAACCTGTGGGGGAACCTCCAACTGCAACCCCTCGCGGTCTCATCTGTCCCCCTCTCACTGGGTAGGAGTAGTTGGCAGAGAGTTCTGGGCAGAGGGGTTTAGGAGTCCGTTGTCCTGACCAGTGACCAGGTGTCTTATAGTCACTGCAGAGCTCACGTGTGGTCCCTGTTTGCCCAGCAGTGCAGTTGCACATGCTGCGCCTGACTCAGGGCCTGCCTTCCCTTGGGCCCTCAGGAAAGGGAGAAAGGGCAGTTCCTGGCGCAACAGGGAAGGAGAAACAGCAAAAAAATGAGAAAGCTCAATAGGAGAGGAAGAAAGAGGGGGAGAGGTAAAGAGGGTGTTATAAACAGACAAATCCTCTGAGCCAATTGATTTGCCAGTATGCTTTATTGTAAATAGCAAGCAAGCAGCACTGGGCGGCCGGGGAGTCTCTGCTCTACCAACGGCGCGCCCCGTAGCCCGTGGAAGCACCTTTTTTATCCCTTTCTTATCTCTGTTTCTCGAAAGTTCCTTCTTTTCTGTGCATGTCCTTCCTTGTTGCTAGGGGGTCTTTTAAACCCCCCTGGTGGTCTTCTTGATGAAGGCTCCTCTTCTTCCTCAGTGAACTTTTCCCTTCAGTGAACCTTTCCCTTCTTAAAGTTAACGGGCATGCGCTTTTTGAGTCCC
>VWPW01012793.1:0-24783 GCA_013389825.1 Crypturellus undulatus
GGTACGGGACAATGGAGGAGACATCCTGCATCTTCCAGCATCCATGGACCTGGTTCCCATGGATATGTCCAGTTCCTCTCCAAATCTGCTGCCAGCATCTTCTCCCACAGCCTCCTGGGGCAGCCAGTTCCAGCAGTGCCATGACAAGCTGCATAGAGAACTTACCTGTTTTAAACCAATCTCCAACTATTCTTCAAGCATTTTTAAGTTCTAGTACAACAGGATTTGGCAAGCAGTTTTACTTTCAGCACATCCACTCCCTTCAGGATTTTGTAAACCTTGTTTACATCCCCTCTCTCCCTTTATCCAAATTGAATTTTAGCCTCTCCTCGGAAGGCAGATATATCATCCCCTAAGACATTTTAATCTCTCTCTGTTCCTTCCTGAGATGCAGAGACCAGAACTGAAAAGTTTAGGTAATGAAGATGTGGCTGTAACAAGGCTTTGTATACAGTAAGGTGGTATCTTCTGCCCTATTCTCAATGTCCTTCCTGATGATGCTCAAAATTTTGTTGGCTTTTTCAACAACAATTGAAAATCATCACTAATCACTAAAGTGATGGTGCCAATGATACTCCCAAGATCTATTTACTGAGAGACACCTGCCTATTCCCAGTTCTGCAATGTATAAACGTGGCATAGACATAGGTTATTTTTTGCTAGATGAACGTCCTTATTTTTATCTACATTGCAGCTCATCTGCCACCTATCTGGCCATTCTCAGTTTTGTGAGGTCTTTCCAGGGATGAACATAGCATAAGACTGATACTCAGAACAGCTTAGGCACAATCATCTGCATTCTCTGCTTTATGATATTTGGAGACACATCTCTTAAGGTAAAATTGAGCAGGTTTTAAGGTTCTAACAATATAGAAGGACAAATCAGGCCCCTGAAAATCCCCTGAATCTAAACAGTGTTAGGATGCAAATCTTGCACCTGAAGAAAAGAGCAGGCTCTGTTTGAGAATTGTTTGTTGGATTGCAAAGATTTAGCAATGTATCTTCTGCTGGGAAATTCAAGCTAAAGAATGGAAATCATTGGAAAAATGATCTTTGGAACTTCCAGGAAGGCCATTGGGAATTTCAGACAAGGTCATTTGGAGCAGGGAGGGGGTCTGACTGAGTTTGTCATCCACAGTGANATATAGAAGAACAAATCAGGCCTCCAAAAATGTGATCCTCTGAACCTAATCAGTGTTAGGATGCAAATCTCCCACCTGAAGAAAAGAGCAGGCTCTGTTTGAGAATTGTTTGTTGGATTGCAAAGACTGAACGATGTATCTTGTGCTGGGAAATTCAAGCTAAAGAATAGAAATCATTGGAAAAATGATCTTTGGAACTTCCAGGAAGGCCATTGGGAATTTCAGACAAGGTCATTTGGAGCAGGGAGGGGGTCTGACTGAGTTTGTCATCCACAGTGAGCAGGATAATACTGTAGGATGTGGGAAGCAGTCCAAAGGGTCCTCCAGGAAAAAAAAAAAGAAAAAGAAAAAAAGAAAAAGAAAAACAAAAACAAAAAGTTTCAAATACTGTTTGTTTGAAGGTGAGCTCATCAGATTGCCTTCTTTATCCTCCTGTTCTCCAATTTCCTGCTGCTTTGTTAAAATACTTGCATCATCATTCCCAAGCTCACAGATGTAGCTCACAGAATTCCCAAACAGCTGAGCTGATTTTCTGTCTGAAGACTTGAGGCAGTGCTTACATTGGGTAGTATCAATTTATAACTAAAGACACTCAGAATACATAAAATAATGCTGGAGTTTTCTGAGAGAAAACTGTTATCAGTTCCTTTAACCTCCGAATGAATCAGTATCAACCGAATATCTGAGTTCTACAAAAAATAATGCTTAAGAAAACCTTACAAGGTCTGTGCATACAGAGATGCCACTTTTGGCTCAGGATGTCCCTGAGCCACAAATGTTTGGAGACTGGGATTGCCCTGTGGAATGATTTGTATTTATGTGCCCTGTTTGCATGCTCTTCCTTAGGCATCAGCCTTTGGCGGCCACCTGAGGTTGTGGACCTTTAATCTGTATCACTGTATTTTTACAAAGTGTGCCCTGATCCACAGAGCTGTTCAGCCAGTCAGCGAGTATTCCCAGTGTAAAGCAGGGAATAGAGCCAACAGGGAGCAGGCAGGGATGGATAGAAAGGTCAGAAGAGACGTAGTGTGGCACCGGAGACCCCGTGACATCCTGCCCTGAACTTCCTCATCCCTTCAGCCCACCTTGGCGGGTGCTGCCCGCCTGACTCTAGGGATAGCAGGCTGGGAATTGCTCTGTTTCATTCTTCAGGCAAATCCTGCAGCTGGCCAGGGGTATGGAAGGGCCTTGTGGCTCCCCTGGCAGGAGAAACTATCCCAGGAGATGGGTTGGCATCATCTGTCCTAGGAAAATCTGGTGCAGAGTGTGCTGCATTTCACAGCTCGCTGCTCCCCTCCCATAGACAATCAGCCAGGCAGATCTTGTGGGAGCCACTCTCAGCTTTCAGTCCATATGCCTGGATAGGCTTATGCAACCTAGAGACTGAAAATACGATTTCAGAGATCTGCCTAAGCTGTAAAATTTCTGGCTGATCCTGCATTTCTAGATAGATTGATCTCTCTCACTGGTGATACGCAAGTGGTGCAATAAAAAGTGTAACACATCAGAATCTGGCTCTAATTAATTGTCTGGGATGTTCTCTGCCATAGCAGAGCTCAGATAAACCTAGGTCTCGTATCAAAGATGTCCTATATTGCATAAGGAACATGCTCACAGGCAGATAAGTTAAAGAGGCAGTTTACAAATCACGGAATGATTAGGGTTGGAAGGAACCTTTGGAGATCACCTAGTTCCACTCCCCCGGCACAAGCAGGGTCAGCTAGAGCACGTTGCCCAGGATTGTGTCCAGGTATTTTGACTGTCTCCAGAGAAGGAGACAGCTTCAGCTATAAGACCTCCCCGAATGTCTTCTACTGAGTCAGCACACATAGACTCAAACCTGTGTCAGACCTCACCAAAGAGCACAGCAAGTGAGGGCTAGCATGTTCCATCCAACATAGCTAATTGATAATTTAGATGAATGTCATGTAGTCTGTGCTGAAAAAAGCTCTGAAACTGGAGAAAAAAAAAGCACAGTTTGTTTGGGTTTTTCAAAGACTTTAAAGGAATTGGAAGCTATGATTCCATTAACTACATGCAAATAAAAAGTCCTGGAAAATAGCTAACAGTCTGGAATACAGTTGCTTAGTCTGTAAGTGGGATATGAGTGTCTATCTCTAGGTTTCTAAATACCAAGGTCAGTTTTCACACTGAGGGTGGCAAAGTACTGGAAGAGCAGCCCAGTGAGAGATTGTGGAGGCTGCATCCTGGAAGATATTCCACACTCAAGGTCCTCAGCAAGTTCACCTAACTTTAGAATGAATCCAACTTCAAAGCGGATACTGCGTTACGTAGGAGGGTGAATAAGATGACCCTCTGAGATCCTTTCCAACCTAAATTATCCTATAATTCTGTAATTCCCATACAAGCAGCAAAGAAAATTGTTATGAATCAGTCACTGAGGTTTGAAAAGAAGGGTCAAGGGGTTGTACTGGGAGGAATATGAGCCTATGATGCATGTTGATTTTTTTTAACCTGGTAGTGTTCCAAAAAACATTGCCATCTCTGATGGTTCTTGTGCTAGAGCCCTCACCCCAGGGGTCTTTCCTCAGCAGACCCCCTCAAATGTAGCTGTTTGCAACTCTCCATGTGAAGTTTAGCACATCTGACAAAATGTTGGCTTGCACTTCTCCCACTGACAGTAAATGCAGCTAGAACTGGCTTTTAGAAATTATTTTTCTGGCATAGTGAAGAGTGATTAAAATTACAGCATTCCTGTAAATTGGTCATCATATAATTAGAAGCTTAAGGTCTTGTGTTTTTAATAACAGATGTAGTCATCTTCATCTTTCCATTTAATAGTAGGTGGAGGACAGTAGAGTGACATGGGAAAAATAAATGGGTTTTAAGTGACAGTTTAGTGAATAGGATGTCTTGAATATTCTCCTGCATTAAAACTGTATAAATCCGCTACTGACTCACCATCAGGCTTCACCTCTCATTTGGACAACTTTCAGGATAAGGCAAGAAGGACAGTCCCACTTCTATTAGCTGGTGCAGGTTTCCCCTGTGTTTCGCAAAAACATCTAACTTTTTCCCTTGAACACGTTCTGATGAACTCTAAAGACAAGGGAGCAATTTTGATTCAGATGTAGGTGAAAACAGAACTCGCTTCTCTAAAATGATGAATCCCAAATATGTCATTGGACAATACCTGGGCCATGTAAACGAAAAGCAAACCTTGCTGTAGTAACAACAGTCCTACGCCTTGATCTTTTTTTGCAATCCCAATCTCTCACACTGAGATTTATGAATCTACTATAGCTCTTATGCTCCAAATTCTCTATACTTAAAGCAGATAATAAAAGTTTCTATTTTAATATGTCAGCCAAGGTGACTTAAAATTAGTAATTTCTAAGATATCCTATGACTACTGACAGGCATGTGGTTTGTTTCTCTCTATTAACTTTAATGGGACCTCAAGTGTCTAACTCTGTCACCCTCCTTGTGTGGGTCTAAAGTGAGATGAACCCCCCTCCTTGGTACTCTATGGCCAGTCCTCACTGTGCTGATACCCATGGTGATTTACCAGTACTGACTCTATATGGACCAGCCTTAACAGTTTCTCACAGTGCTTCCCACTCCTGGCTGGATGTGGATTTGAAGGAAGGGATGGCCATGCTGCTGCTGTAGAGCTAGGGGAAGTCTCCTGCACACAACCTTGGGAGCAGAAGTCACAAGGCTTTACAAGAGCCTCTCGCCACTTCGCCTTCCTCCGCTGGGGACAAGCACATCTCAGCTGCAGGCTACTATGGCAGAAACACTTAGAGCAGATGCTGTCACTGTGGACGTCTTTCATAGCCAGGGAAAGAAAGAGGAACATTTAGGATATGATTTTTCTCTTTCTCTTAGCTATCTGTTTCCCTAAGACCCATTCTGCATTTATTGATTAGATTTCCACTGATGATGAAGGAAGTGTAGAGTAATTCTGGACGAGGCAAAAATGTCTCTCTTGGAGATTTTTAGATTGGGTTAGACAATCCTTTACTCGAGGAAATCCTTGCTATTAGTAGAGGTACGTATAAACACAGTGGTGGGGCACAGGTACCAAAAAGTTGAGTTTAATATGATTGCAAAATATGATTGCAATATGATTGCTGCTAGTTTAGCAGCAGTGATACCGGTGGGATATAGCAGTGCCCTCAGGTACATTGCTGTGCAGTGGGACTCCATAGGGAGATAAAGGCTGGTGTGACATCAAGGGTGCAGATATTGGGCTTGTCCTAAAACACTGTGGTGACACAGCCAGTGCAAACCTCCGTGTCTGTTCTATTATTGGTCCTTTCCACGTTTTCCTCCAGAAAAGTGAGGTGACGCACAGCTCTTGCTAGAATGCCCTGGTTCAAGCCACTGTTGTCTTTATTTTTTTCTTAGTTAGAGCAGATTGATTGGCAGAGCTCCTTCCCTCACAAGCTCTTGCCTTTAGCATTTGCTTGTTTGCCTCCTGTTTCTGTATTACAAACTCCTCTTCTGTATTAGGAACTGCACTTCTTGTTTTTCATTACATAATAGCACTAGCTAAATCAAGATGTTCCTTTTGGATGCCACATGGCTATTGATGGACCACAGTATTACATTTATAAATAAAGGGCTATTGCTAATTAATATGGGGGACAGGTCTAGTATAACAGGGTCCCAGAGTGGCTCAGAAATCAGACTTCTAGGAAAAAAAACAAAATTTGTTCTGGCTGAAAGCCAGTGGTTTGCTTTTAGTGATGAAAATAATTTCAAAAATAATTATTAAAGAGGCTCCAAAATAAAAGGAGTAAAAATGCCTTGACAAGAAAGAAGATGTCTCTATTTAAATGATAATGCTCTACTGTGAAATACTTATAGAACAGCCACAGCGAACGATGCAATTCCAGAGCCCTGGTTTAGACAGCAGCTTTGTTAAGCTCAGGTCTCAGACCTTCCTCTGATCTCCCTGCACCTTCAAGAATGCCGTAGGGCCTGACATCCGACCAGAATTAAGTGTTTTATGCTTCTATCACTATGGAAAACAACCACAGTACTGCCTTATTTTCTTTGACCTATCTGTCAAGCCTACAAGCGGGTAGTTTTAGACTAAAACCATTTTACTTTTAGAGTTAGATGCTCTTAGGTTTAGAATTGGGTTTGATATTTAACTTGAAATGAATGTGCCTTTTTTACCCTCTTTCAGAGGACAGGATAGGCTTCTTGCAAGAGCATATTTGCACTGCATAGGGAATATTCACACCCTGCTGGTAGTGGAATGAATCAGGGAGAGTTTTGTGGGAGTTAGGCTCAGATTCATCCTAGGGATTGAGAATGTATGCGGAAGAATGATATTTTGAATGCTATTATTCCCAAACTACTGAGATGTGAAGTTTTTTTTTCCTATCTGTTCATGTAAAAAAAATTCCATTCCATAAAAATATTAAACATTCTAGTTTAATCATTCCAAAATCAGGAAAGCAAATGTCTGGCTATGTTATTTTGAAACACGTTTACCACATGGCCACATGATTTTTAAAAGAATCTACCTTCCAAAGCAGGTGGGGTTAATCTCATCTGGCTTTATGCATCTAATTGCTACCCAAGTCTGATCCCCTTGACTACCAGAGGAATAGCTCAACCTCCTCCTCCCGGTGATTGCTTACTTGACTGCTTTTAAACATTCAGCAAATTTTGAAGGGTATATCAAGAGATATATCCTCAGATATCGCTTTCTACTTACAATAAAGGAAGCCCAGAAGACTAGTTCAGATAGACACAAGTAGCTCTGGGATGTTTGTGGGTAAAGGAGGTGATATCTTTGCTGTATTGCCTCTTCAGGCTACTATCCAAGCCAAGATAAGGATCATTAGCAAGAAAGGCGAGATGCTCTACGGCCAGAATGATTCCAGCACCTGGCTGAAATGCTCAAGTTAGCAAAGACACTGAAGAGAGACAAGTGCTTCCAGCTGATGATTCAGATCTCTTATCCACACTCCCAGGAAACAGCTGTGTGTTCTTCTCATCATTTACATGGTGGCAGCTCTGCGAGGACACTTGAAAACAGCAGAGATAGCTCTCACCGTTACTTCTGAGACAGGTTTTGTTCTTCGGGAGCCACACTTGAATCCTTCCTACAGCAGGAAAATGAAGAAAGTCATCTCAGGAAAGGGATCTTTGCAGGATACTATTCAAACGGGGAGCTGCTTTCTGATCTCTTCCACCTCAATTGGGGTGAAGGGAGTAGCATTGTGCAGAGGGAGTTGGGCCAAATGTGCTCCCTGGGAGAATTTTGTGGTCATGATCATAGACCCCTCCGTGGCCTAGCATCTTTCCATCCTGATTCTGCTCTAGGAAGCCAAGTGATGTTAAAATCTCCTCCCAAGTGGAGTTACTTGCAATGAACAAGACTGGCAAGAAACAATGCTGATAGATGTACATTCATTCTGGGCATGAGATCCAATGCTGAGAACAAATGTACCCTTCCACACTATATGTGAATATGGTCACCTGCCACCTAGAAATGTTAGTGAGGTGCCAGCAGAGGTACCTGTTCTGGTTTGAGTCTTCTGCAGCAACTTTCCTCCCACTCCTCTGCAGCAGATGCCTTTGGGAAGGGCCAGATGCACCACACCAGCTCTGCTGAACTGCACTTCTCGGGGAAAACCTGCAGGGATAGACACAGATCTGATGGTATGCAGAAAGTGCAGATTGCTTCTGGTCTTGAATTAGCTTATTGGCCCTTGTAGGTGCTCCCTGGTCATAGTGGTCTCCATCAAACACAGTCTTCACATCAGAACAGATTTCTTATTCTTGAGAAAGCCCCTGTAGATATATAGAGAAATGCTTATGCAGCAAGGAAGACCAGCTTCTGCTTTGGGTCACAGGAGTCACAAGCAGGAATCACTGTGCCCACATGTGCTCCAAGAACCAAGATTGTCACAGCTAAGTACTGATCTGCGCATCCTGAGCAGTCACTGATCAGGACAGGCCAGTCAGTATCTGACACAGTTTAGCTGTCTATCAGTACAGCTACACTACAGACCAGCTAATGTGATGCTGTAAAAGCAGCCTCCAGGTATCATAGACAGAAATTATACTCTGTAAAAGCTAAAAGCTTTAGCAGCTGCATTAGCTTTTAGATTATTTAATTTCTCTGGGCAAGAGAGGTATTTTCTTAACCTATTTAAGTGTGCATTCTTTTATTCTTAACTTTCTGCCTTTAATTACCCATTTTTCTTCCAGTCTTCTATTTTTTTTTAAGTGAAAATGCTGATAATACAGAACAAATTGTCTATTAATATAATTTATGCCCTGACAATCCTTTTTTGGAAGGGTGAGCTAGGGTCAAGAAAAGGAATTGACAGTTAGAAAACAATTATTCTGCAACTCTGCTATAGATCACAGAATTACATAGAAATACAGACTGGTTGAGGTTGGCAGGGACCTCTAGAGATCATCTAGTCCAAGCCCTGCTCCAGCAGGGACACACAGAGCAGAGGTACAGGGTGGCATCCAGGCGAGTTGGGAGATCTCCAGAGCAGGAGCCTCCACAGCCTCTCTGGGCAGCCTGTGCCAGGGCTCGGGCACCCTCACAGCAAAGAAGTTCTTCCTCATGTGGAGATGGAACTTCCTGTGTATTTTATTGTATAATAATGTTCCTGCATATTTTATTGTATAATTTGTACACATTACCCCTTTCCTTCCATAGCGGAACTGTTCTCCAGTGAAATGTCCTATTTTCAGAGGCCATCACTTGCTTTAGCCCTTAGCTACTCCTCATTGCTCAGATGCACATTGTTTTGGCTGGGCAAGAAGCTGCAGTCCCATTCTTCAAACTATTCTACCATGTTGTCCTGCACTTTTCTGGCAAGGCCTCTCCACCTGCAAGGCTCAAAGAGAAGCTCACAGTCATGAGGAGCTTCTTAAGCTCAAGGTGCAGCTTTCAGCCCAGGAGTGTGGTTTGTGCGACGTTCAATGCCTTTGATGCTCCAAGGATCCAGATGGGATCCTTGCTTTCTTCTTCTAAAAGAATATTTGCTTTGCTCATGGATGCTTTCTTCCTCTGGCAACTCACCTCAAGGATACTTAGGATGAACCTCAACAATTGTCCCATATAAAAGTGTAAATAGTTTGTAAGAAATTCAGTGAAATACCACTTGTTTCACAGAGGTCTCACAATGTGTCTTATCATTTTGGGAGCACTCCTTTCACTGCGGTAGCATTTGATGCTGCAGAGATCTGACAGTTACTTGCAGTGTCATTCACATGCCTCATTAAGTCTTGTTCTAATTCTAATTATCGTATAACACAAAACAGACTGTTTTACATTTTCTTACTAATTGCTCCTCAGAAGAAGGTTTTCTCAGTCAAAATCATTTCTACAGTTGACAGCATAATCTGTCCTCCTTTTGGCATCGGTTTTTAACACATCCCAAGTGATGGTAACCTGGCTGCTCAGGAGAGGGAAGTGAAGCTGAGAGTATCTATGGATTTCCTCACCCTAATGATACATCTCAGTCCTTTTTGTGTAGCACCCTCTCCAATGTCTTATCCTTGAAATCATCTGTTGCTGCAACTGCGATTCCTTAAAACAGCAGATCTCAGACATGGACATTACTGTTTGTGGGCAGGAGTCTCAGCAGCATCAGAATCTGTGCTATAATTTACAAAAAGTCTATTTCAGGCCTTTAGGGAGCCCAGAATATATAACCCTTGTGAAGAATGTCTGAAAGTGTACCTCAGAGAGGAGAATGCTGACAAAGTAATTTATACAGCTCCTTGACCCTCTACCTCATTTATATAAGTGTACAGTCCATTACCTGAATGACTAAAGCTGTCAATTATCGGTATCGTTTGCATACATTATTAGATGTTGCAGTTTTGACCAAGTGACACCGCTCAACAACAGAAATGAGTGTACACGTGTACCTCCTCGGATGTCAGATCCTGCAGGAGAGCTGTCTGTTTTCCATCACGGTCCATCTAGGATCCAAACCAAGGGCTGTGCTTTTCACTGAGGCATTCAGAGATGTCCCAGGAGCTGCAGTGCAAGCTGGATAGAAGCTGGGAAAACAGAGGAGAATTCAGGGATAAGGCCTTGTTATCCTGTTAATTTTCTGATACTTCATTAAATACCAGAGGAGTTCAGTAAGTTGTATGCATAACATGCTTTTATCTATATATCTCCTATCTTCTATACATAATATTTCACATGAATTTACTGTTGACCTAAACAGTTCCTGAGTAGGAAATATATATTTAGTTAAGCAGGCATACATTTAGTTAAGATGTTAAACAGCAATGATTCCAAGTCCAAAGCAATCATTAGATCTTTGGATAACTACCCGAGCCTCTGGAAGGCTCTGAATAGCCAAAATACCACAATCATCAGAACTGCTATAAAGATTCTTATTTTAGGACAACAGCTGGCATGGTAGCTGGGTCCCTGAACACAGCTTCAGGTCTCACCAGTAAGAGACCATCAAAAGGGTCCTAGGATTGCAGACACTCAGACAGATGGGCTGCTAAGCAGAGGTTAAAGATGTATTTTTATGTTATTTTTCTTTGTAGCCTTTCCTTACCAGTGATTCATCTCAAAGTCTCACCTGAAATAGTCCTAGATCAGCCTTTTATGCTAAGTCTTTCCCAGAGGCAGCAGATTAGCATGGAGTGTTTTATGTAGGCAGGTCTGAAGAAGTATGAGGGAAACGAGCTCTCAGGAATAATTCCCACTGCTTTGCAGAGCGCGGAGTTTTGCTGTTGGCTGAGATGTGAAGATTTCCCTCTGATGAAGGCAAACCTGCATCCCTCCTACAGAGAAACAACTCAGCCAAACCTCAAATAGGACAAAACCTTGTCCTGTAAGACAAGTTAATGGCGGGAGGTTCAGACCCCTACTCAGTCTGGTTAGGGTGTCCCATGTTCCTGTGGGATGTGGTTCCTTCCTGAGACGTTGATTCCAGCTGGCATGTTAAATGGTGCTACAAATGCAGAACTCCCAAGGAAGATAGCTATGTTATATTTTTATTTATTTATTTATTTTATTTATTTCCTATAGGAGAGATGGTAGGATACAGAAGCTCTGGAGGATGCCTGAGTGTGACTAGGAAAGTGGTGGATGGAACTGTTGTTTTTGTACAGCCCAGAGCTCACCTTAGCAGTGAACACTCAGTGAAAGGTGCAGTTGTCTGCTGAGGTGAACCTATGTCAGGGAATCTATTGCTTATCATTGACTTTTATTTTATATATTGCTTATCATTGACTTTCAAGGGGTCTACATGACTCATTCGGACATCTCCCATGTAGAGGCCTAAACCAAGCAATATGAATCCTGCTTCATGGGGAGAGCTAAAAAAGAGGAGAGCAGAACACATGAAGGTAAAAGAGCAAAGAGGATTTAACCTCCCATAACAAGGACAATGAATTAAAGTCTCAGCAGGGAGAGTGTCACTCCACAGAACATGGTAGGTAGCAACATGCCAATGTTCATTTCAAAAGAAAAACTAGAATAGCTAGAATAAGGAATCAAAAGGGTGAAATGAAGCAGTGCCCCTGTTTCCTCTTCTTTGTGAGGCTCATAAGGAGACTCATTGTGGGAGAAAGACCAGCTAACACTCAAGATCCTTCTTCTGTAGGATCAGCAATGTTCTACAGCCTACAGACTGCAGGAGATAAAGTGCTTTCCTGCGGCATAAGAGACTTGAAGTGATTTCGTAGCAAAAATCTCATAGGAATATAGCATAAATCCAGCCCACATTGATACATATAACTACAGCCCTAATATTTGAAGAAAAAGGCAGGGATGGATGAGTATTTGAACCAGCGAAGCAGTGACAGTGCCATTTCATCTCATCCACACCTCCATCAGATTTTGCCCTCAATAAGACATCTGCTGGGGATGTAAGTGTTAGGGTTGGCAGGAAGGGATAACCAGATAATGTCCTTTAGGCATTTACCCGGCAACTGTATAACTGCTACAAGCACTGCTTTATTTTGTGGATTGATCTTACTGGTGAATGTAGCCTGGGTTGTGTTCAGCTCAGCAACTGCAGCTCTCTAAGAATAACAACCAGAGGTTCATGCTGGATGAGGTGCCACCATGCTTAATCCTGAAGACATTATATAAAACACTCCTTGCCTTCACATATGTGACTTAAGTTGATAGGGAAAATGCAAGAAGTGGAAGCCCAGGCACAAAAGAAAGAACAATTTTCTGGAGCTTTTTAGAGCTCTAATTAATCTAATCTAGGCAAGGCTACCTTGGTAGGAAATGTATGCACCAATATGAGAGGATATGTGCAAGTGTGAGGAAGCAATGTGAGTCCTTGAGCCCCTGTAGGTGCTTAACTCACTTCCATGCTGGTCCCACCTGTAGCAGAAGTCCAGTCCCAGGACAGTATTGCCTGTCCTATTGCTATTTACCTCCTGTATGGAAATTAATGGGCAAAAAAATGAGTACTTAGGGCTTGGACTTGCTTAAGAAGGTCTGTCTTTGGGTCCATCTTTTGGACTGAGTTTGTCTCCAGCAACAACTTGTGTCTTTGGATTCTGCGACAGAAGCAGACCTTTGGCTTGCCTGGATGCTCCTCTCTACAGGCTGTGCAGAGCCAGCTGCCACTGTCATTGGGTGTCATGGCCCTGTCTGAGGACCTGTAAGCCAAAGCAGCCTGTTCATAAGGCTAAATAATGAGTATCTTCTTCTTTGTTTGACATTTAAGTATTATTTCAATGCTTGGATCTTTTTTTTATGCCGTGCTTAAAGGTTTCAGAGATATTTTATGCCAGGGCTCTAAAATTGAACAAAGTCTTTATCTGCTAAACTTTATAAGCAAAGCATTTATCTACTCTAGCTGTCTGCTAGAATTTTAAAAGGAGCAAATTACTGAATTTCTCAGGCACTAAAGCTTCATTGTGAGCTGCCTCGGTATGTTCGGGGGCGCTTGCTGAAACTTCTCAGGGAAAAATTGGATGGGACCCAAGGGAAACATATAAAATGCCTTATTTTAAGGGCAATGCCAGATACTGAAGCAATTATTTTGAAAGCACAGAATTTAAATATGATGTTAAAATGAAGGTAGCTTGGTGGTTATAAAAAGAGAACCAATAATAGAAAAACTTACTAACATTCCTGAACAATGGAAACCCGCCTGGACTCAGATGTTATCTAGGGTATCACAAAGGAACAACATGAAAACTCAATAAGCAGCCTGTTTTCTTTAGGTTAACCTTCACCTCATAATAACAATAATCTGATTGCTTTAACTGTCTGTTTATTCAATCAGTTATACAAAGCACTTGTTGCCTATATCTGGGTGAACAGGGTCTGATCCCAGATAGCTCTGTTTCCCAACAGGTCTTAAGAGGCCAACTGCTATTTGAGTCCTTGAGGCTGCTGCTATGGCTCTGGAGGGGCAGACTTTGCTGCCAGATGTTGCTCAACATCTGGCTGGACATGTGGCCCTATGTTTGTCTCTTCGTTTTGTCAGGGATGATCTTTTAAAATTTCTTCTACTAGGGGCACCTTTCTAAGCATGGGTGGATCCCATCCATGGGTGGATCCTGAAGTGTGAACTGGAAAAGCAGTGAGACCTGGTGCCCCTTAATTTTTTTACACATACTTTTAATTAAAATTTTCTGGGGAGTAGCCTTGTGTGGACAGGTGGGTTTATGCTGGGGAACAGCAGGCAGCTCTAAGAGAAGTTCATGTTCTTGGTGGTGAAACTTGGACTAACTGTGCTGGTCAGCACTGACCAGAATGGAACAATCTGGGTAGTTTTAGAAGGAGTCATTGACATATATGTTGATTTTAGCAGTGGAACCACACTAAGCTTGTACATGGAAGACAATTAATAACAGCTGTTTTTGTAGTTAGTGGAATTCTGGGCCTAGAGCTCATTCCATCCTCAAGCAGGTGTCCCCAAGGCCACTGCATGATGTTCCAGATTCTAACAACCGCCTTGCAATCCACTGGCCAAAGTCATTTCTGTCCAGAAAGGAGCTCACAGTGACAAGATCAGCTGTGAGTGTCTAAAATTTGCTTAGAAGAATATTGATCTGACTGGCTCCATTATAAATGGACCACTGAGCCATGCACGATTCTCTCAGGGTTTTCGACCTCGTGATGGATTCTGCAGTGAGATCTTCTGCACGGTTTTCCAGGCTGCCTCTTTGCCATCTGTGTCTTAGTCAGCCTTTGTTAGACTTTAAAATGAATGAGCAGTCAGTAAATCCCTAGAGTCAGGGGAGCAGGCAAGCCATTGCTTTTCCATTACACATTTTGTATAGCCACTCGCTAGCTAGTCAGTTTTAATAAGCGTCTCTCACACATGGTGTTTCATCGATGTGCTAATTTCATCAGGAGCTCTGTCACAGCCACATTTTCCAATTTTGTAATCTCTTAAGGTCTGGTTAAGCTGTTCCTGCAAACTGGGAAGTCGGCACAAAACAAACTAAATACTTTTGGCTCCCTACATCTTGTATGGGCTGCTGTGTCCCTAACACCCCGGACACCTTCAAGGAACCTCACATCATGACCAGGGCTCACATCTTTAACACTGTCCTGCAAAAACACTAACCTGATATTCCCTATCAGAGCCCTTAGAGTTGAAGCTGGAATTAGCAGAGGATGTGAAGGTTGAGTAGCTGAAATTCTGTAAGTTCACTGGCAGCCTCAGGAAGGTTAGAGAACCTCAGCAGTAGACACAGTGACAAAGAATGTGGAAAAGGCTCTGCTCCTCACCAATTTATGTGCCTCAGGAGTTCAGTTTTCACTAGTAACAACTGCTTTCAGACTGCCCATGTTCCTGATCCTACTAGTACCGTCTGTGGGAGCAAAGGAGAGCACACACAGTAGAGGAAAAGTGAGTTAAGGAGCACTGAAGCCAATTGGACATGTGCAAGTCCATGGGACCTGATGGGATGTGTCTGAGGGAGTGGTGCAGCATCATTGCGAGGCTCTTTTCTTTGTAAGGTCAAGGCAATCATGGGACTGCAACCTGCTCAGATAGCAAATGATAAAGTGGGTTTAAAATTGGCTATATTGGGACTGCTAGACTCAAAGGGTATTGACCAACAGCATGAAGCCCAGCTGTCAGCCAGCTACCAGTGGTGTCCCTCACAGATGGATAGTGGCTTTAATGCTGTTTCATGTCTTTGTTAATGATCTAGATGATGGGACAGAGTACACACCTAGAAACTGCATGGATGGTATCAGATTGAGAGGGATGATTACCATCTTGCAGGGCATGGCTGCCACTCAGAGCGGCCTCAGTAACCTGTAGAAACGAGCAGACAGGTAACCCACAGGTACAACAAAGAAAAATACCTTGCCCAGCACCTGGATGGAACAACACCATGCACCAATACAGGCTGACAGCAACTGATAATTGCACACATACATTTGAAACATGTAGCACATTTTAAAGACATCATCATTTCCTCCTTTTGTCTTCATTGTCTCCTCTTCCCTTGATCTTAAGAATAAGATACACATATAAGCAACTATAACTATCATGGTGACTGCTTGTCCACTGTGCCCTTGGTAGAATGCCTTCTCATCAGATGTGCCAGTGTGACCACTAGGGACACAGAAAAAAATGGAAAATGGAAAAAAATGGAAAATGGAAATTTATTCCATAGACATAGAGCTCCATCCTCTTTTTGATCCTCCGTTCCTATGGCAAGTCGAGGCCTATAAATCTACTTTTTTTTAAATGAATCTCCATCCCCAGGGATTTTAAGATTTCAATTGGACAAGGTCTTGAGTCACCTGTTCTATATTTGAAGTTATCCCAGAATTGAGTGGGGAGTCGGACTAGGGAGTCCCTTCTAATTATTTCAGGATTTTACTTGTATTTCCTTATACAAAGAACGTTTCAGAGTCTCTGGTGATTGGGAAAGGAAGAGCAGAACTGAGATTCTACCACCATGGAAGATAATTCCTGTTTGTTCACGAGTCTCATCACATTGCCTGGCAGTCTTCAGTGATGCAGCTGTTTATTGCAGAGTAATGGAATATGCTCTCCCATGGACTGCTTTTTTCACAGCTTTGAGTAATTGAATTTTGCTCAGTAAAACACATTGTTAGCGACATTAGTGGAGTTGACAGGGACAAGTGGTCTTGTAAACAAAATCAAAATGTATTGTGATCCAGTATTCAGTATTCTCTCCTGGTCTTTTCTTTACACATTTAATTTCACTGCAGCCTGTAAGGAACGGGAGGCAATGCAAACAGCAGGCTTGGATCTATCACTTTGAAGCAAGAAGAAAATATGTAGCCAATATCATTTAGTTAATTCACATTAACCAGCACCTGGGGCAGATGACATTTCCTCTGCAGAAAATTCACCACAACCTCAGAGCTGAATGTCAGCCCCACAACCCAAATCCTTGGCTGTTGTGTGCAGACATCGCTTTCAAAAGAAATATGTGTTGGTTGAGTCTGTTTATAGCCCTTTCTTTTCCATGCTGTGACTGATGATTGCTTTATATGCATACTGAGCTAAGACTTGGCCAGTAACAGCTACAGTAATAAGCAGATTGTGTATGGACACTTGGCAGATGCTCTGTGCACTCCTCTATGTCAGTCCTTAATGTGTCTCTTTCTTGGAGTGAAATTCACTGGAGGACACGTGTAATTTCTGCTGTATGCAAATTGCACATTGCTCTGTTACTGCATGGGGTTTACCTGAGGGAAAGAGAGAGTTGCAATTATGGACAATCACAATTTTAATAATAATAAAAAACAAAACAGTTCACTGCATCAGGAGTTCTGTGTCCTGGATTTCTAGTGAACTGTTCCCCCGACTTCTGGCTTTGAGCGCCCAGATGGTGACTGTTTAAGCCTTGCTGTCCTAGAAATGGGAACTTGTATTATCTTGGGAGCTCAGTATGGACTTTGTGACATGGAAGTCCTTTTTCTCCACTGCAGCATGAGCACTTGGACACCTGATGAGGGTTTCCAAGATACATGACTGTTGAGCAACCCTGCCATGGGCAGCAGTCATGCAAAACTAGAATACTGTATGCACGTCATAGCTGTTAATCATGGCATTTCTCTAAAGAAGGAAACTTTGTTTCATGGAATTGGCATTTCCATGAAACAGCCTTGACCAACATTGGGTGGACTACATTATTACACCTTCTGATGAGGTATGCGCCAAGACTTTACGTTCAAGCTCAAGCCATTTACAGTCCTTTCCAAATTTGTAGTGTGTGTACTTGATGGAGCTTCAGTAAATGCTTGTCTCACAAAAGCTATTCTGCTATTATGCCTATAGACATACTATACATACAAAACTATATTGTATTGTATTGTATTGTATTAGATCTATGAGCTAATAAATCAGCTCATACACATATGCATGTATTGTGTGGCTCAGTGCCCTTTACTAACCTTTTTATTTTATTTTTGGGGAGAGAGGTAGGGTTTGGATTGAGCACACAAAGGTTGTTATATCTCTATCTCCTCTTCCACTCAAATTATTAAATCTAGCAAATTCTGGTGGATTTGATTTCTATGGCTGGTTATCTCCCTGGATAATGCGAAAAATACCTCTGCATTTCACATTTCAAAAGTTTGATATTAAGTGGAGAGAACTGCAGGGCCAGGATTCATTTCAGCCTACTTCTGCTGCTAGAAGCTGGATGAGCAATTCATGCACCTGAATATAGGACTAAAGTACTCTGGAAATAGTCCCTGTGGGCTCCTCCTGTGCAGGTAGGCAAGGCTCCACAGCATGTCTATTACGACGTTTGTCAGAGCTGTGCAAATAGCCCAAACAGCCAAGTCAAATGGAATGAGGTAAGATGTGTAATGGTAACTGACTCCCCTCTTATCCCAAAGAAAGAAAGAAGCACATGACACTTGGATTAGGAGAAAACAATTCTTCCTATTTCTCTTATTTGACCATAGAAAGAGTCAAGGACTCTGATGCTTTGCTGATAAATGTCTAAGTCAAGGCACACTGCCTTTGTGCAATGCTGACCAGCATTCATTTATGGAAGAGAAGCTAGCAGGAAAGGCAAGTTCATGGAATGTGTCGTGGTAATGCCATGGGAGTCACATAGTTAAATGGGAAGGTTTTCATGGCAAATACCACCTTCCATCAGCCGACAAGTCTGGCTTGCTCTAAAAGGAAGATGAAAACACTCAACCATAACAGCTCTCATTCCTCGCATGATTAAGGGGTTCGTTGAAGATGCTGACTTTAATGAAAGCTCTGTACTTTCCAGACCACCAGACTTAAAAATAATGATTCTTCATTTACAATGTGACAGCTTGTGTCTTTGCCTCAGAAGAGTCACTGCTGGGGAAGCAAACGGAAATCAGGAGGGAAAGGCCCTGTCTGGGAGTTCACTCGTGAACCTGCTATTGCACCATGAATTATTCAAAGCTGATTGTTATACCAAGCAATGCTGTAACTTTCTTTCTCTGATTGTAGTGATGGAGTTTATTACAAGACTGGTTACAGATAAGGACAGTTGCAGCATTCACTCAAGTTAAGGTTTCTCAGTAAATCCATTTGTACCACTCTGTCCTCACTCCCTATACTTCTGGGTCACACTTCCCAGGGCTGAAAGGATTATTTGCCCGTTTGCTTTAATTATTCATAGTAAGCATATCCGGGTAGAAGGTGGGAATAGCAGTAGCTGCCCACCCTCAGTGAAGTAATTTTCATAGGATGTGGGAGTGACTCATGGCCACACAGTGTCCAACCCTCTCACTGCCTGATTTATGTGGCCAGAGAGGAGCGTTGCTTTACGTTGCCTCTATGCTTTAGCTAAGAAAAGCAAATCATTCCATTGCCTCCATTCCATTCAACCTTGCTCACACCAAAAACATGTTCATCTTCTATGGAAGCTCAAGGCATTCTCCAGAGGCACTTCTATCCTCTAGGCACTTCTATCCTCTTTTCTGCTTATTCAGTGGGATTTGCATCGCCGCCCTCATGCCCATGCAGTTGGTAGAACCAAAGTGTCTGTGAAGACCCACATTTCAGTTTCCATTTGGAGAAGTCACTCTTGCATGAGTGCTGTTAGTCANGCCTCCATTTCATTCAACTCACACTGTCCATTGAAAGATAGTGTGAGCTGAAGGGCAAAATTATTCTGACTGGGAAGGGGTTAAAATGCAATTTTACCTGCCCTAAGGCTAGATAAATGACTCAGTTCACCACCCTTGCTCACACCAAATAAAACGTTCATCTTCTATGGAAGCTCAAGGCATTCTCCAGAGGCACTTCTATCCTCTAGGCACTTCTATCCTCTTTTCTGCTTATTCAGTGGGATTTGCATCGCCGCCCTCATGCCCATGCAGTTGGTAGAACCAAAGTGTCTGTGAAGACCCACATTTCAGTTTCCATTTGGAGAAGTCACTCTTGCATGAGTGCTGTTAGTCACACCAGAACTAAGACTGGGCTCTATAGGTACGACCAGAATGGGAGTATGAAGGGAAGAACAATGACTGTTTCTCAGCGTATAAACCCCAACCTGTGCATGTTTGGCCTTTCACTGGATTCTCTCCAGTCATATATACAATATACTACTTCCAGAAAACTGCTTCACCCTAAATCAATGGAAACACAGGTGGAAGAAACTTTCTATTCAGCTATTTCTATTCTAATAGCTAATTAGCTAATTAGCTATTCTAATAGCTAATATTTCTATTCTTCAGCTATTTTCAGCTATCTTTTGACTTGACCAGAAAGTTCAAATCGATTGATATAATTCTTAGGAGAAAATATCTGCAGAGGAATTCAAGGCTTTGATACAAGTTCTCTTAGCAACTGTAAGATAGGCTTTGTATTCTGTTCCTTCTTGTCTGAGCATTTCTCTGCTTGGTGCAGAGAAGCAAGCAAGGTGTCTGAACACAAGGAAGCCCTGAGGAAGAGTCTTTTGCAAGACTGAGAATAAACACTTTCATAAAGGGAAAATAAATACACCTTCTGGGAAGAAACAGTGCCTGAAGAACCAATACCCTCTGTGAGGTTTACAATGTGACAAAGGCATGGAGGAAAGCGATTCCTGCAGGAAAAAGTAAGTCCTGGCATTTCCTGTCTTTATTTGGAAACAGCCAAGTCTTCATCTCAGGTTTCAATGCTAAAAGTGAGCTGACATTAAATACTGAAGAGTAGAGAGAAAAGTCCTGAACTAAAAAGAAAGGCCTCTCTTGATGTGTCTTCTTTACACCGTCTCTAACAAGCAGCAAACTCTACTTTGTTCACTCAGAATTTGGGCACACACTAATTAGAAGGGTAAACCTCAAGAGAGGACACCACTGGCTGCAGAAAAGGTAGATGTAAATCAGCGATGGTGAAATTAGGCTGAAAATTAAGAGGATCCTATGTATTAGTGTTCTGACCCAACTATGAAGCTGTAGTTTAGCAGGGAGCAGAAAGGCAGTTTTGAAATACTTCTTGTAGTTTTCATAGTGACATTAACCTCTTCTAGTTTTTCTCCAGTTTCTTTTCGAGTTGCTTAGTAGGTTTTACAGTGGAAAAAAAAGCATTATCTCTTTTTACATAAGCACATGGATTCAACTGTGATACATTTACAGGAAGCTGATGAAGAAGAAGATATTTTTACTTTGACACTACCCAGGCCGCAGCAATTTTAATGTCGTTTTGGTTCTGCCAAATTCAGGCAATAGTTTTCATTCTACTTAGAATTAATTTGAATTTCTTTGTACACTGACTCTTCCACCAACTGGATGAGGTCGTTTTGCCAGCAGAGACAGGTCTGTGACAGTTCCCATCTCTTTGAAAGCTTCAACCACGGCAACAAATAACTCCAATTTCACAGTTGTCTCCACTTCTGCAAGTGATACTTGTGTTCTAGCACAGAAAACTTCATGTAAACTAGAAACTAGTTTGTGCATATGCATATGTGCTATGGAGCTCTTTATTACCTATTGCTACCTCTCCTGTCAGCTCAAACAGGTACAAACATTCCCTTAACATGTCTGGAAATGTTAAATAATGAAGCAGCATCTCAAAGCTCCCTGGGAAGTCATGGTAGTCATGAGAGGGAAGCAATGATGCTCTAATATGTTTGCTCTGGATGCAGATCAGGACCAGAGCAAGGCTTAGAATTAAGAAGCCCAGGGTTACTCCTAAGACTGGAGACTCAATACCCGCCTATCATTGGGAAGACCAGCATCCAGTTGGTCTTTTGATCCTCTTCCAACTCCAGGAAGGAGGGAAACTACCCTAAGAAAATCTTCATGATTTTAGTCTTCCTTCTACAGCAAGGGAATAAAAACCGGAGCCCAGAGCAATCAATAGTCTCTCCAATACTGCTGAGACATTCACTTGAGATATGAAGAAAGCAGTGTAATCTCTCTCTCTGTAACAGGTCCATATCCTTTTCCCCATCCTGGAGTTCAACTGTGAGGGTTCCAGGGAGCCAAGCCCCAGCTGTGTGACCATGGCTCAGATTTCTGAGGAAATTGCTAAGCTGGAAGAGTGTGATAATGTCTTAAAGTAGAACTGTGCAAGACAGGAAATATAAAAGTAGAGAAGTAGGTTTGTTGAGATGGGGATCAAGGACCAGAGAGGTAAAAACAGAGCACAGAAAGGTATAAAGTCATTAAGGGAAAAAACAGCCAGGTCAGTGTCAGCAGAACTCAGCGTCGATTCCAGGAAGCTGCGGAGATCAACTTTGCTCCCTGGCAAGCAAAGACTCTTTGGGTGTCTTATGGGGGTAGTAAACAGACTGATCCTCAGTCTAATGGCTTGTTATATATTAGCTGTCTGTTGTGTGTGCTGGCCAATAAATAAATGTTTTATACCTCAAAGCTGTATATCATCCACTTGCAGAGTCTGTTTGCATACAGTTAAAGGTGCCCAAAAACACCCAAAAAGGAACAGTTAAACTTCTGATTTAAAGAAGAGAGAACAGAAATGAGATTTTACATTACATGTGAGAACATCTCACCACAGAGGTGGGTTGGAGGGGGTTGTTTTTGTCCAAAAACCAGACAAACCTATGCAAACCAGCGCTGCCTGGTTCTTTGCAATGCTGGTTTGCAAATGAGCTGAGATATGCTCATAAAAACGCCATCGGAAACTCTTCAACTTTCTAACTGGATTCTAATTTTTCTTCAGTAAGTTGGTTCAGTCTGAAGAGGAAAAAAATGAAATCAGGCATGAGAAAGTCAAAGGAAGAGACCCAAAATGCTGTATTTACGTCCCATAATCCAAGGAAAAGGGCCAGACCTTCTATGGACATCCCTCAGACAGCACCAAATGGCTGCAATTGTACCTCAGTTATATCAATAGCAGCTGCTCCATGGCACAAGAGCCTGTAGGCCTAGACTAAACGCCACCAAAATACTTATAACTTTGCCATCCTACCAACACAGTTATAAATCTTAGTTGTTGTTGTTGTTGTTGTTATTTCCAGTGTTAAACTGAAGAGTAAACTCGTTTCAAAGGCTTTTTTATCTGTAGATCTGCTTGTCTTTCTGGTGCACTTTCATATTGTCTCTGGGCATAGGCACAAATTCACACTGTGCACCCCTCCCAAAAGAAATGATAACACATCTCAGGAAAGAATAGTTGCATTATTTTTGTAAGCAGGATATTTGATACCGGATATTAAATACAACAGTGATTTTGACCTTATAAAACATGACTGAAATGAGCTTTAGCTGTTATTAGACAAGAATGTCTGGGTGATCAGTGTCAGAGGGAGAAGAAAAATGTATTTTTTCCTCTTTTAAAAAAATATCTGAAAACTAAGTTTTCACCCCAAAACTATGTTTTGCACAAGTCAGTTTAATGAAGGTCATCAGCCAAAATATATATTTCCAAAAATGCATTTCATGTGCTGAAGGGTAAGAGGAAACTGTCTTGCAGTTTTGGCATCTGAGCTCCCCAGTCCTCATGAGTAGGTGACACAACCCAGTGACTGCCTCACCCCAGCCACGCACTTCAGATGAGTTTGGATTGTCTGCTCAAAAGGTCTACAAGATTCCCTGGAAGTATTTCTTGCCCTGGGGGTGGAATTTATTCCTCAGCTGAAGATATAAAATCACCAACCCCTTTCCTTGCTCTTTAAATTGCATCAAACACATTGCCACCCACAAAACAACACCCACATTGTTTGGAGAGGAAATAAGCGGAGAAGCATCTTCTCTAGACTTTCAAAGAAAAGCTATTGTAAGAGTTGGTGTCTTGTTCTGTCTCTAGGTAATTCTGGAAGCTCCAAAGATTCACCAGGAGTCCTCTCAATCAAGCTTGGAACTGAAGTGAGCCTGAAGTGGGTTTTCTTTCTTTCTTTTTTTTTTTTTTTTTTTTTTTTGCATGATGTTTGAACCATGGTGATGAAGTTTGAAAAATCCACCATTTCCCTTTCATTTGTAAGTGAGCTCCTGGCCAAAGGCTGCTGACTTGGTGACTTACGCAACACAAAGCGTCTCCAGCTTTCAGAACGTATTTGTTTGAAGACGAACTCTAGGTGGTAACAGACACTTTCCTAAACTTAGATTTTACCAGGGATAAATCCTGGACTTTGTCTAAAATCCATTATATCAGGAAACTGTAGGCATGTTAGCCAAAGGGCACACTCATGACTAGGGGAGTAGGTTGAGATGAAGCCAGTAGGCTGGATCCTACCAACTTTCAAAAGTTTCTAGTTTCTAAGTTTCTAAACTCCATTTGCTGAATGGAAAACTGATGAGATGCTGCTGTCTCCAGGTTTAGAGGGGACATTGCACTGAATTTAGGACAAAGCCCACTAAAAATTATGAAATTTTTTCTGAGATTGACCTAGGGACATCTAACGCAGAACTCAAGAGTTACAACCTTCCCGAGTTAGGAGTGTTCATGACTCTCAGTCCACCCCACTGAGACGACGGGGAGCAGATAGCACAGCTTGACTATCAGCAGCGCTAAGTGTTCACAAATCACGAGATTAGCTGTTCTCTGAAAATAATCCAATATGTAAATCGGCTGCCAAAGGGAAATGGAGACAGTTGGCAGTGGTTAGATTAAAATCTATTTAGGACCAAATGATACGGCAAAGGGGTTGTGACTTAACTATTGCTATTTCAAGCCCTTGGATCTGTTTGAATTGCTTTTATTCAGATGGTTTGTCTTACATGTGATCAAAGCTATGCTTATTCTGCGGCAGTTAGCACTCTGGGTCTATCAACTCGATACAGGAAGACTACAGTGCTAAGGGCATGGAAAGGCACGGGGTGATGAGCCCGAGATGCCAGACAAAGTGATGCGAGCGTTGTCTGCAGCAGCCCATCCATCCCCACCCCGCGGAGCGCTCACCTCGTGTCCCCTCTGGGCCACGGGTGCTGCCTCAACAGCTCTCGGATCTCACCCCTACCTTGCGGTGGTAACTCCTGTATCTCCGCCTGAGATAACATGAAGCTCCACCGCGCTGCAGCTTGCCGGGGTGATGTTCCACAGCGCGGCATCGGGGAAAACACCCAGGTCCGTGCAGGTAAACACGCTGGGACCACCCTGAGGGAGAGAAGCCGCCACCCAACACAACGCAACCCGCTGGGCAGAGAGGGGCAGGAGCGCGCGGGGCGGCGGGCGGGCACGGACGCGGCCCCCGGGACTACAGTTTCTTGGCAGCCCAGCGGCCTCCTCCCCGCCCCGGTGCGGCCAGCCCGGCCGGGCGCAGCCCCTCCGCGCGGCGCCGGGGCTGAGGCAGCCGCGGAGAG
>VWPW01012793.1:24813-53649 GCA_013389825.1 Crypturellus undulatus
CCGCGGCGCTCGGCGGAGCGGGACGCGGCGGCGCGGGAGAGGCCGCTGCTATTTAGGGCGGGCGCTGCCAGAGCTAAGGCGCCGCGGACGGGCGCGGGCTGCGGGCTGCGAGGGGCGCGGAGCGGCGCGGAGCGGCAGGTGAGTGAGTGAGTGAGTGAGTGAGTGAGTGAGTGAGTGAGTGAGTGCGGAGCGAGGCGAGACCAGACCGTGCGGGGCCGCCGACCCCCTCCTTGGGCTCCCTCCTGCCGCGGGGTTGCCCGCGGGGCCGCCGCCGTCTGGCCCGACCCGGCCCGGCCCGGCGCGGTGGCGGAGCCGCGGCTGAAGTTTCCTCCCGCGCGGGGACCTCTCCCCGGCGCCCGCCTGCCCCGGGGTCCCGGCCCTGCTGCAGGGCACGGGGTGCCGCTGCTGCCCCCTTCCCGGAGCCGTCACGCCTCGCGGGTGCCCCCAGCCCAGCCCAGGGTGGCTGCCCCGGTCCTGAGGCGACAGCTGGAGATGGGACCCCCACGGGTGGGTGACAGAAGCCAGGGCTGTCCTGGTGTCACGGGGAAGCAGTGAATTCCTCGGGCAAAGCTCCCTGCCCCGAGTGCCAACACGGGGGGAGAACCGTGAATTAAGCCGTGCTGGACGGTGAGAAGCGTGTGCATGTTTATGTTTAAGCAGGGCTTTTCTCCCAGAGGAGATTTTTCCAGTAGAAAATTAAGCGCAGCTACATATTGCAAATCTCTTCCCTGGGCTGCATGGTGCTACTGGGTAAACAATCTGTTTTGAAAGAGTCATTTCGAGGTGAATTGCTCTGGGGCAAGGTTGGGGTGACCGTGTCTGAGATGGGGCTCACAATGGTTGGCTCAGTTGTGCTACACGTTGACCTACTTTGTACCACAGTTGAGCCATCTGCCTGGCTTTTTCTTTGCATTTTCTTCAGGTATGATGGTGACCAAATGTCACCTCCACTTGCGTGCTGGCGCAAAGCCAGTCATCGCCCCTCAGTGCTATAACTGCCGTGGTCACGTACCTGCTTGGAGCTCACCTGGGGTCCTCAGGGCACAGCCACTGTTTTCTTGGTGGACAGTCACTATACCTCACATCTTATAGGCAATAATGCAACCTTGGGGAATGAGCTTTGGTATTACAGTTGAGAGCAAGAGGTCCAGCAGAATTACAATGCAACCAAGGTCAAGACCACCAGCAATGCCTTGCCGTCATGAGACGGTGCTGATTTTTCAGGCTACCACGGCCAGCAGCACATGGGACATGAACAAGGACTTCAAGGAGAATAAAGTTCCAGAAAGCTGGTCTCTTTCCAAACTGCGAGCATGAGATAAAGCTCAAAGAAGAAGATAGTTTCACAAACCTAAGAGGACACCTGAACTTGACAGCGGTGGGAAGGCACCTTTGCCAGTAATCATAGCTTGCCATGATGCAGTACTATCACAGCACTGTTGTCAATGGAGCATTAAACAGGTTTTTCTAGGAAACAGTGTCTAGAATCTAAAATTTCTCCTGCCAAATTGCTTTTGTTTGCCCTCCAAAGTTAAGAAGCATCATAACTCAATTCAGGCTGTGCATTGTGCATGGCTCTGAAATATTTAAAAGGAACAAATATCAAACAAGTTGACTATCTACCTTCTTTCATGTTGTTTTTAACCTTTCTTTCTTCAGGCACAGAATGTTCTGTCATCCTTGCAACTGATGCTCACCCCATCTATCACCCTTCTGATGGATTGTCAGGAGTTAAACACTGAGCATGGGTAATGCAGGAATGTTCAAGTAAATGGTAGAGAATAAGGAAATGAATAAATAAAACCTGCTCTGTGGTTTGAGTGATGCTGGTTCGCAACTTTCTTAGGATTCTCTGAAATATAGATAAATTGCCATTTGCAGAGCTAGAGTTGTCCTACAAGCCATCCTGATACAAAAAGTTGGCATAAAACATTCACTGGTCTTTCTTCTGCCTGTTGAGTAAAGACTCCCTTCTGCCTCCTTGATGAAGTATTTCAGGGATACTTCTAAAGGGAGTCACCCTTCAGAGTGCATGTCCATCCTTCATGTTTCCCGAAGCTGCAGTGCACAAGTCAGCCAAGATGTTCCTTCCATCTGTCCTGCTGGCTCATCTCCTGCCCATCACGAACCTTACGTGAGCACAGAGACACTGTGCAAAGCAGGAGATAGAAACTTTACTACCCCTGAGCTCATTCTAACTGGGATGGCAAAGGGAAGTTGTATTCTAAACCAAGGGGGAACGTAACCATCATATTTACCATAAATGCTGTAACTGGAACAATAACTTTTCCCTTTCTTATTTACCTGAGTTCCTGTATCTGAAGAGCTCTTAAAAGAAAGAACTCTTTCAAATCTGTTTTTGCTTCCTGGGTGCTGGACTGATTGCTGGAAATGGCCTTGCAGAAAGCTTGTTTAACCTGTTTTGAAAGACTTTCTGTGATGGAGATATCACAATGTCCCAAGCAATCTACTCAAGTGTTCTACTAGCTTTACTATCGACAAGGTTTTACTAATAGCTAACCTCAGTCTTGCTGCAGTTCAAATTCTCTCCTGCAGTGATATGACCTTGTTCCTGGGGGAAAAAGGAGGATCTGGGTCCAGTCAGCTTCACTTCAGTCCCTGGGAAAGTGATAGAGCAACTAATCCTGAATACTATTTCCAAACATATGAAGGAGAAGAAGGCGATCAGGAGTAGTAAACATGGATTTACAGAGGAGAGATTGTGTGTAACCAACCTAGTAGCCTTCTGTGATGAGCTGACTGGCATGGTGCATGAGGGGAAAGTAGTAGATGTTTTTACATCTGGGAAGGAATAACCCCATCTGGGGTTATTACATCTGGGAAGGAGGCACAGCAATAGGCTGGAGGACAAACAAGTTGAAGAGCAACTTTGCAGAGAAGGACCTGGGGGGGTCCTGATGGAAAAGCTGAATATGGACCGGTGGAAAAGGCAGTCAGTGGTATCCAGGGCTTAGAGGGCTGAAACTGTTCAGCCTGAAGAAGAGAAGACTGAGGGAGAATCTTATCAATGTTTATAAATATGTGATGGGAAAGGGTGCAAAGAGGATGGAGCCAGACTGTTTTCAGTGCTGCCAGTGACAGGACAAGAGGCAATGGGCGCAAATTAAAGCATGGAAAATTCCATCTGAACACAGAAATTATTTCTCTACTGTGAGAGTCGTTGAACACTTGAACCGGACAGGTTGCGGAGATACTAAAAAGTTTGAAAAGGGAAACCTGCTGTAGGCGATCCTGCTTGATCAGGGGAGCGGGTGATCTTGAAAAGTTCCTTTCAAACCCATTTTTCTCTGATTCTGTAGGGATATGAACTTCATCTGCATCATTTCTTGGCCATATATTCCTGTTCATTCAGTCTATCCTCGTACTTTAGCTTTTGTGAAGACTTCCCCTCATGTCCTCTGACCTTTTTGATCTGGTCTATCTGTTGCTTCAAACAAAGTGCCCAAAGCTAAACCCAGGGCTTCTATTTGGCTGTACCCAAAGTGAATAGAACAAGATATATTCCAGGAACTATTCTGATAGGTGTTTACCAAGGTCTTTGCCATTTTGCAGGGGTACAATTTTGCTGACGTTACTGACAGGGCATGTTGATCCCATGCCCTGCCGAATTGTTACCCAGCCAGTTGCTCTCAATCATATATCAGGATATCAAGCTGTTTCTGCCTAAACTAAATATCTTGCACTTATTGAGCTTAATCTTAACCTTGTTCCACAGTATGCTGGAACATCTCCTGTGTCAAATTGCTGGATGAAGTTTGCCATCCACTTCATTGACCAAGTCATTGCTGAAAACAAACAACTGTTAGGCCTCCGTGTTCCCATCACAGTAGAAATACTGTGTGTGTTAGATTGTGCATGTGTGTAGAGAAATGCCTGTCTGCTCCCTGAGACGTTGGACTGCTGGCTGTAGATGAGCACATTCAGTCAATAATTATTCCCAGTCTGTCCTTGAATTGCCTCCAGGAAGTGTAAACTCTGTCGTATCGAATATATTTACGGGGTGGAGAAGTGTGGGATTTAAGGGCAATGTAATTGCCCTTAATTGCCACATTAAACAAATGTAATTTGTTCCCTAAGTATTGGTTACTCTAATTAAACATCTGTAGTGTCTTTAGCTGGGCAGATCAATCCCCTATGCCAGTTTTGCTTTTTAAGGCTTGACCATTTATTTGAGGGCAGATGTTGGCATGTCAGCCAACACCTTCCAAGTCCATCTATAGGCAAAGATGTTGGATTCTTTGGGAAAAAAAAGTAATTCTTACCACTTTTGACTCAAGAAGAGGGCAAGGAAGTAAAAAATGGCTAAAGTATCAACTTGAAAGTTGGTGTATGTGTCTGGCCATGAGAAATCCCTATGAACACTGTACCATTGTGTTCAAAGATGAACTCACATGGGAATGGCTCAGTACAATTAAACCAAGTTAATTAAAGCATCAATAGTTGATCTACAGTGCAGTATTGAACTGAGCAATGATGGTTTGGATGAGACCTGCCAGAACTTTTTCTTCTTTATATCTATTTATAGACTTATCAGTATAGATTCCAGAGCCAGTGTTAGAAGAGCTTGAATGCGCTGGGGTTTTCTAGAGCACTCAGCATCAGCTTTTTCCCATTCCTCCCGCTGGATGAATACTAACATTCTGTTGACTTAAAGATTAGGGAACTAGAGCATCCTTAAACACCTTGGAGAATCCCTGATTCTGAGGGCTCTTTAGATCTCCCTTCTTCACACCAGATGTCTTGTTTATGTCACTGCTTTCAGGCTTCAGGTAGGGTTGATTTTTTTCTGCAATAGGTGTTGAAGTGGCTGAGTCTGAGCTAGTCAGTCAAGGCTTCCTTTTCAGGTAATAGAAAGAAAGAGGCACCACCTAAACCAGGTTTCTGGGACGTGATCTTACGTAACCCCATCTCTATATGAGGATGTGCTGGGCTTTATAGGTGCATTCATTTGCCCAAATGTGTGTACAAGGCAGTCACCTCCATTTGAGCTAATTGTCTAAACTTCCTTTATAGCTGGAGAAGAAACATCCTCATGTGGGAAGGTGGGAAGGGGAGGGATCCGCACTACCTTGCAAGCAGCAATGTGCTTTTTTCTCATAACTTAGGTCAGATGATGCACTGGCGTGTAGATAGCTGCACATCACATATCTGTGATATGTACTGCTCACTACTGTGAATCCCTTCTATGTGCTTAAGCTCACATCACACTGTATTCAATCAGCCCTCACAATTCCTCCTAATATATTGTCATATATTATGTTATATTGAATAGTACTGGGCAAGGAGGTATGAGAAAACTAAACAATATTGGAGCTTTTGCGTTGTGCATGTTTGGCATCATAGACTTTAAGGCTGAAAGAATATAGCTAGTGCTAGAGCTAAGTGCTATTTTTGCTCCTTCCGAAGAAATTATTGTCATATTATAAAGAATTCCATACTTCAGCACTTAACAGCATCGCTACTCGCTAAATCCTTACTTTTCTCTTTGGTAAGTGATTTTAGGTATAAGGTGTAACAGCATTGTAAGCTGGCAGTAAGAAATGGGCTGGATAGCCAGTACATGTTGGCTGTGTATGTAGGCGAGAGAGGGAGAATAGCGACACTTTTCTGAAAGCTGAGCAAAAATAGAAATGGGAGGGGAGGACGGAAGAGAAGGGGGTTAAGCATTGCCTGCATTTGCTTCCTAAATAGAATTTAAATGTTCTTGCTTACTTCGGAATGGGAAATGTTTTTTAATGCAATTTGGTGTACAGAGTACTGTTCTCTGTATCAATGAAAGAAAATAAATGCATCTGTTTTGCTTTTGAATAGTCACAACTGTACAAATATAGTTGTGCTGCATGAACCATGTTAGAGTGACTCTATGAAGCATCTTTTGTACTTTCCAAGTGTTTTTTCCCCCTAGAAATATGAACTCTTTTGTTGCAGCTTCCTTTATAGACACTCAGGGCAGAAAGGTCTATTTAGCAGCCTGTTGCCTGCCTCGTATGCCCAGCTCTAAATTTTAGATGCTAAAGGAGAGTGAGATGGATCTCACCTTAACTTTATGGTTTGCCTCTGATANTTATAGACAGTCAGGGCAAAAAGGTCCATTTAGCAGCCTGTTGCCTGCCTAGGATGCCCAGCTCTAACTAAATTTTAGATGCTAAAGGAGAGTGAGATGGATCTCACCTTAACTTTATTGTTTGCCTCTGATATGTCATTGAATTAGGGAAGAAGGAGAGACATTCCCGACCTAAGCTTATGCTTAACCCCATTGACCGGCTAGGAAGGCGCAAAGTAACTATGACTGGAGTGCAAGTGCTTTGTCTCTCAAAATATATTAATGTATTAAAAAAAAAAATGCTTGGTGTTGATGCGAATACACCAGACATCTGAAAAACATCTTGAATACTGGCCTGGCCAGGAATATGGTGGCCTTGCTATTCCTTAAAAGCATGAGAAACTCACATGAAAGCTCACGCTGCTATTGATTCAGCTCAGGGTCTGAGTAATATTTGCCCAGGTACTTGCATGAAAAGGAATCAGGATCCCATGGAAAATGTCAGGGGGCAAATCACTAAGTGGAAGCCACTCCACAGATGCCCCGAGGTGTGAGCAGACCCATATATGCATTATATGCCTGTGGGTGCATATGTCTGTGTTGGCAGGTTCTAGCATGCATATACTACCTGCTCAGCACATATGTAGCAGGAATTCAGCCCTCATGCCACGTTGCCAGAGGCTTCTGCTGAGCAGTGGCCCCGTGAGAGGCACTAGGAACAAAACCTCATGCTGTGAAGTGGAACCTTGGGCACACAGACCTGGACAGAGGTTATGGGAGAGGAGTGTGTCCAAGCCCATGGGGAGCCTCTTTTTCCTCCTACTAGCTGAAGTGGCCTGATGCTCAACAAAGTTCAGTCTTTCCCAGCTGGAATATGAAATAACATAGAGAATTGAGGTGGAGACATAGAAAACACCCCTCTGCCGCACACATCAATGTATGGGATGAGAGGAGCAAGGAGAGACCCAGCTTTAAGTACTGAGTGACTTTACTGTGACCTTAAGGCTTGTCACCTCCTGTAGGTGCTTTTGGGTTCTGCCACAGTCTGTGACTTCCAGCTTAGGCTCCTTTCTTGAGAACTTTCCTCAGGATAACAGGGCTACTTTTGTAGATGCCCCCTTTTAAACTGTATCCCTTACTGGGATAAAATTCCCTGCTGGTGAAAACAAAAACAACAAAAAAAGTTTTATTTTATTTTAGGTTGAGCTCATATTCCTATTTTTGAAATGATTTCCCTATCGTATGAGTGCTCTTTATGTGCCTATGTTCAAGATTACTCTGCTTTCTTTTCAAGGAGTTGACTGTGTTCAAATGGCAGTTTAGCTTTGGATAACAGACAGCAAGGAACCAGACTCTCATTATAATTATCCTCCCAAATTGCTTTTCCTCTTTACTGTGATGCCTGTGTGGCAGTCTTTAAGTGCAGAGCACTGCCTAACCCTATGGTACATAGTGCCCGTGTGTTTTATGTATTGTCAGGTTTATTCTGTTTCACCTATAGGCTTTTATGAAATGCTTTTCTTTCCTGTATGTATTCTGGGCAGCTTAATCCAAAACCCAGAAACCAGGGAGGTTTATGTTTCCTTCCAGACCACATCTAGTCCTTCCTACCGATGCATGCAAACCTACTTGCATTTTATTTTAAGGATTTCTCAACAGCTTCTGCATTTTCTCTGGATTTCAATTTTTGGTGTACCTACTGTGTCACTATCTTATTTTCCACCCAGAATCTGCCTTCTAAATGGTTTTGATGTATGGAGTGACCTATATATTCTCCTAAATTTATTTCGTGATGTTTGAACTGGTCTTTTCTACAGTTTGGGTTCTAGTCTCATCCTGGAACTCCACAGATACTCTTGTGCTTCCTGCTTGAGTCAGCTGTTCCAAATATGCAATAAATTATTCAAAAGTTTCTCCCTCTTTCCGAGTTATATGAAACATATCTTTCTAAAGTCTAATTCTTCCTAGGGCTGCCATCTGGTGTTTGTCAGCTTACACCAAGATAGTCTTTTTCACAGGTCAAGGTGCTGAAGCAAAATAGAGGAAGTGTGGCTTTTTTTAGGCAAGAAAGAGGATATGACATTTAAATGAAAAATCAGAATCAGTTACGAAAAGATTTTTGACAGCAAATGGATAATCAGCAGTTTCCTGAAATTTAACTCTGTTCTTAACCATTCCTTTGCAATTCCTCTGGTTGTTACCCAGCTATAGAGAATTATTTCTAGCAATTCGAAATGAAGCCTCTGACACCCACCCAGGAAACCCCCAGTAAAATGAATGGATACCTGATCCCATTCTCCTAGTACCACCACGCAGAAGAGACTGAGATCTGTTCTATCTGTGAAAGCTTCTATCAGAAACTACCAAAATACCAGTTTGGAGAAACACTCTATTTCCAGTCCCAGTCCTCAGGCTAGAGGACTGTTTTACAGTGCGAACTGATTATTACACAGTATGAAAATTAAAGAAAACATTGTTCAACTTATCAGAAGGTGTTTTATCTTGGTCACGTATCTAGGAAATATTTTCATTTCAACGTGTTTATGTTACTTATTGTATATTTATTGACCGCAGTCAAGTGCAGATTTTCATGGGTACATCAAAGCACTGACCTTTCATGGGAACTGTCAGGACTGTCAGAAACTGTTGTCAGCTGCCTCCAAGAATTGCTCTCTGCAGAAATCACCCTGTCCTCCAGAAGGGCAGTCTGTTTTCAAGAAAGGATGGAAATATGTCCTGACTGCATTTAACTCTGAATCGAATATCTCCTTTGAAACATTCAGGACATCTTTCTCGTTCTGACACAGTCGCAGTTTTATGTGTTCACTGTCCACAGGATGGCACTGTGTCACAACTGTCTTTTGGTTTTACTAATCTTATGTTTGGTGTTATTAATCCTAATGTTTGTAACAGTCTGTTTACCTTGCTACTTAGTTGGAGCCACTTAGTGTCATCCTCAACCAGGCTGATATCCTCAACGCTGCCCCTGTCACGCGCTGTTATTGCTATTCGAGGCTATTACAAAGCCTAGAAACTGTAGATGGAAGCAAAGCATCTTTTCAGAAGTACCTGATTTTAAGTAAAGACTCTGAACAAGGAATCACCTACTGTTAAAAATGTTTTTTTTTTTTGTTCACATTGAATATGTGCACAGATTCACCTTGCAGACTTGAACGT
The DNA here is from genome assembly GCA_013389825.1 of Crypturellus undulatus. Lineage (NCBI taxonomy): Eukaryota > Metazoa > Chordata > Aves > Tinamiformes > Tinamidae > Crypturellus > Crypturellus undulatus. Next base: position 34,055 of record VWPW01012793.1, read on the forward strand.
CTCTTTGTCTGCTAAGTTAAATAATGTTGCACTGTCTTATGTTTTCTCTCCAGTTAAATATTTTTTTCTGTAGTGAAGATATTGGTTCTTCTATTTCATAACCTTAAAAGATTGAGTCCCTCCAAACTCTCCAGAGTTGTCACTATTACAATTTTCTTAAGCTCCTGGAATTTCCAAGGAGCCACTGAAGGCATAGACACAGGAGTTGAACTAAAGGGCCCACTCATCTTTATGCATTTTGGAGGTATGTAAAAACTTTACTCCGGTGGGCTGGGACCTCACCTTAGATCTGTTATTTCAGGCATTTTGAAGAAGTCATCATAGCTCATGGCCAAGGGCAGCAGGTGGAGGCCAGGAAGAGATGGGCCAAGGACAGTGTTACTGCACCCAACCTGTCTCAGAGGAGATTGGTCTTGAGATGAAAACTCATCCTTGTGGGGACCAGAGATACTACGTGGGCTGATACCTTCTGCCCTGTAAAGGTAACTTTAGGAATGAAGTTGTGTGGCTAGAACTGTACAGATCATAAATGGCAAATAATGAAAACAACTGTATTATCTAGGGGTGATAACATGTTCTGTTGCTATTCAGTATGCATCTTTTATGTCCAGGGTATCATATATTCCTTATCTAGGTGACACATCCTACTGGAAGATTGTTTTCAGCTGGATATGTTGAATGGCCTTTTGAGAGTGTACATCTTGTAAATGTGTGTGTTCTTTTCCCCTTAATACACAGCTGAATATATGATCTTGCATTTGACTTTATTAAGCTTAATTTAATGACTGTATGAGATTCAATGTTATTTGTCTTAAATGTGTCTAGTTTAAGAAGGCTAATTTTATTTTTCTGATTTTCTACAGGAAAATAATTGTCTCTAGGACTTTTTTTTCACTAAGTAAAAGCAGCTAACTGCAACCATTACTTCTGCGCAAAATGAGCAGTAACAAATCTCTATGAGATGGTGCTCTGCTGAAGAGAGCTGATGGAACTCAAGATTGAAAGAAAAAAGGTATCAACTGGAGGGTTCAACCTCTGCTTAAACCCCCCTTTGTACTTGGCAACTGCAGGACAGTCAGTTTTTAACAAAGATTTCCCAAGAGATCTGGGCACTACTTTTTCATAAGCTTTATGTCTCTATCTGGCCAGTTTGTAGAAATTATAATAAACAATAGTAAACATCGTACACATAGTAAATATGATGTGTTGAGGAACAGTCAAAATAACTGTTGTAAAGGGAAGTTAGGCCTTACAAGTCTGTTGAAGTTATTAGGAAAAGCTGATGAGTATATGGATTGAGTCGAGTCCAACTGATGTAATTTACTTTTGACAAGGCCCTTTGCCAGACACCCTTGAAGAAGGTAAGTGAAGAAGGCTCAGACTATCCAATATAATAAGTGATCTGGAAAATATATGAATATTGAGGTGATGATATCTGCTGATGAGGCAAAGCTCTTCGGGGCAGTAAAGACAAGGAATGACTTGGAAGACTTGCAGAGAGTCTTGTGACTAGGCAGAAAAATGGGAGAAGGAATTCAGTATAGATAGATGCAGAAAGGGAGCAAGTAAGAAAAGATGTTGATATTTCAACAGGGATGATCGCAAGTAGGGACTGACTTCCAGATATGAAATAACTGCATGGAAAAAGAGTAACAACATGGTTCATAAAATGAACAGTTGCTTGAAGAAAAAGGATAGGGATGATTATTCCCTGTCTCTTCACAAGGACAAGGCAAATGAAGTTAGGAGGACCTAGTTTTAAAAGAAGCAAAAGTTCGCAGTTCACACAGTAAATAGTCGAGCTCTCAAACTCCCCATCACAGGATATAGTGAATCCTAAAATGTTCTCAAAATGGAGAAATGGATAGAAAAAAAAAAAAAAAGATTGGATAAATTCCTGGAAGAGATTGATCACGGGGGGTATTTAATACAAAGATACCATAAACCTCAGCTTTCAGGGGAATTTCAGCTACAAGCTGATATTGTAATTATACTCTTCCTCAACATTGCTACTAGCCATTGCCAGAGAGATGACTTTGGTAGACTTTGATTTGTCAAGATAGCCCAAATAGCCTGTGGCCATCCTTACGTTCAAAAACTCTTATATGTTAAAATTTTACTCAGTACAGCAAAAATGGGCAGAGAAAAAAAAGTTGAAAACCTTCCTGGACATAAAGAAAAAAGAAAAAAAAANAGAAATGGATAGAAAAAAAAAAAAAAAGATTGGATAAATTCCTGGAAGAATTTATTCACGGGGGGTATTTAATACAAAGATACCATAAACCTCAGCTTTCAGGGGAATTTCAGCTACAAGCTGATATTGTAATTATACTCTTCCTCAACATTGCTACTAGCCATTGCCAGAGAGATGACTTTGGTAGACTTTGATTTGTCAAGATAGCCCAAATAGCCTGTGGCCATCCTTACGTTCAAAAACTCTTATATGTTAAAATTTTACTCAGTACAGCAAAAATGGGCAGAGAAAAAAAAGTTGAAAACCTTCCTGGACATAAAGAAAAAAGAAAAAAAAAGCAAGGGAGGAATTGTGGGAGCCTTGGCGGTATTGCATGATTATGAAGGGCCAAAATACCGTTGCTAGGGAGCAATGTGATAAGGAAAGAAGAGCTTGTTAACCTTGTTAGCCTTGTTAGTATTAAGCAGGAAACCTGCGGATGGGAAAGCCATAAAGAAGGATCAACACTGAATGCCAGAGAAGGGAAGCAAGCACAGCTGCATGATAAGAGGCACACAAGGCAAGAGCCAATCATAAGTTGAAAGCATCCGCGTGCTCACTGCATGGACAAACTTATTAACCAATCATTAATTGCATGGACAGAGAATGCGCTCGTGCCGCTTCGCGTTTACTCTATAAATATAACTGCCTTCTGATATTAAATTGAACAGCATCTGCTTCATATTGAAGTGTCGTGCTTTCCGTCTCGCGGTGGTGGTCCTCGGCAAGGAATAATCTAGTGTGAAATATCAGACTTTTTTTTTTTAGGAACTCCAACCTTATTGCAACAATACAGCTCAAAAGAAAAGGCTTGTCTTAAAGTAAATTTTACTCACCAAGGGTTGATATTTGCAAAAAGAAACCCAAAAAAGCTTCAGGTATCTTCAGTTAGAATTACATCTGCTGGATGCATAAGCATTAGTGTTTCATCTGTACCAGATTATTCGTAGTTTTTTAGTAGAAAATATGCTGCTCTTGCTTCACAAGCTTCACAAGCAAGAGCAAATTGAGTAAATCACAGTTCTTCGTCAGTTGTGGTGAAGCCACAGCACAATGATTGTAAGAGCTGTTGCTCCATGGTGGTTGAAGGAGGCCTGCCTGGACTTATTGGAGCAGTTCAGCTTCTCTCTTGCCAGTTCTCAGAGTAAATGTCCAACCCATTCCAGACCCATATTCTGAATCTCTTTCATGAAAGAATGAGTTTGTATTATTCATGTGATGTTCTGTACTTGGTGTAGGTCTGACTTAAGATCTCTGGGTAATCTTTTTTAGAAAGTTCTATTCAGGTTTATAAGGATTTCAGGTTACACTGAGTCTAAAGAAACATAGGGAAAGACTGTGTATATTGCTGTGAAATGCTGATCTAAAACTCATAGCTCAACTTCCACATTACTTGTGTCATCATTCTGGACTAACATATTTGCTTTTTTTCCTCCAGATCCCAACCAATATCCAGCCATATCCTTCCTCTTTTGAGGGAATCGGCATTTCGCAAGTCATTACAATCCTTCACTGTTTGCATAACCAAGAACATCTCAGTACTTGGAACAGTCTGTGATCCTCAGGACCAGAGCGTTGAATTCTGGTAACCAAAACTTGATTCCAACATTTGAAGACCGAAAGAGAAGAGAAAGACAGAATGGTCTGGATGAGTAAGTGAAAAGAGAGCTCTGCACTGGTCACTAAGAAGGTCCTGACTTAAAATGTGTCAGAAATCATGTTTACAGCAGGAATCCAGATGGTATTGTATTATATCTTGGGTACCCTAAAATAAGGTCCATCAAATAACAAAAATGTGACATTCAGCTACCAGAGTGAAAGCAAAAATAATCTTGAGGATCATTTTGTCCGAAACACGGGGCATCGATTATATCCCGAGATGTTTCTGCTTTGGCCACTCACTTTTCAGGACTGAATTACGCAACTTTGCAGAAGATCACTACAAAAAAGAGGTGCAAGGAGAAGAAAATAAAGAATGATTTTGTCTTCAGGTACATCAGAAGTTCTAAGATAAGAATGAAAAACACCTACATTACTGCCACTTACACTGTCCTTTATGTTGTCATATGCCAGGATCATAGTTGCATTGGTTATGTCAAGATTTTGCTTTTTAACATTGGCCTCAAATAAGATGTGATGGAAAACTGAGCTTTGGAGAATACCTCATTTATTCTTCAAGATTCGATCTGCAAGAAGTTAGTAATTCTTCATTTTGGACTCTAGCATGAAAAGTTCTGCTTCAGCAAAATGTGAACATCTTCCTTCATTGTGGAAGGAAGATTCCATTGGGAAGTGCAGTTAGAGCAGAGATTACACTGGAAAGTGAAATCAGAGCAGAGAATGACTCAATATAACCACTCAGCAGAGCTCTCCCTCCAGAGCACGGCAAATAGGTCATTAAATTTCACTGAAACGCCACTGGCTTCGGATGAAAGGACACTACTAGGGCTGAAGATTTCCCTGTCAGTCCTTCTGTCTGTTATAACTTTGGCAACGATCCTTGCAAACGCTTTTGTCATTATTACCATTTTTCTGACCAGAAAGCTCCACACACCTGCAAATTACCTCATTGGTTCCTTGGCAGTGACGGATCTCCTCGTGTCTGTGCTGGTGATGCCCATCAGTATTGCTTACACTGTCACCCACACGTGGGCCTTCGGCCAAGTGCTGTGCGATATCTGGTTATCCTCAGACATCACGTGCTGCACAGCCTCCATCCTCCACCTCTGCGTTATTGCCCTGGACAGATACTGGGCTATCACGGATGCTTTGGAATACGCCAAGCGCCGGACTGCTGGCCGAGCAGCACTCATGATTGCGGTGGTCTGGATGATCTCTATCAGCATTTCCGTGCCACCACTTTTCTGGAGGCAGGGGAAAGCTCATGAAGAAATTGAGAAGTGTGCTGTTAACACGGATCAGATTCCCTATACAATTTACTCAACCTGTGGAGCTTTCTACATCCCAACTGTGCTCCTTGTAATATTGTATGGAAGAATTTATGTAGCAGCTCGATCTAGGATTCTGAAGCCACCTTCATTATATGGGAAGCGATTTACTACCGCGCACCTGATTACTGGCTCTGCTGGGTCTTCTCTCTGCTCCATTAGCTCTGGCCTGCATGAAGGGCATTCAGGTGGATCTCCATTATTCATCAATCATGTTAAAGTAAAACTTGCAGATAGTGTCCTAGAAAGGAAAAGAATTTCTGCTGCAAGAGAAAGAAAGGCCACCAAAACTCTTGGCATTATCCTGGGAGCTTTCATTATCTGCTGGCTGCCATTCTTTGTCATGTCCCTAGTCCTGCCCATCTGCCAGGATGCCTGCTGGTTTCATCCTGTCCTGCTGGACTTTTTTACATGGTTAGGTTACCTAAACTCACTGATCAATCCAGTCATTTACACGGCTTTTAATGAAGAATTTAAACAGGCTTTCCAAAAACTAATACATTTCAAAAAGTGCTCGTCTTGATCTTCCCCTACTGTTGTTGATTTCTGTACAATCTCGCAGCCTACTTGAAAACTTTCTCGAAGACTATTCCTGAAGTAAGGAGTGGAACCTGCCATCTCTTCTGCTGCCTGTGTTGTGCATGTAACTGGGCCGATTTGATACTTTCTGTCTGGAATTCTGTATCCCGTAGTAGAATTTGTTTATGGTCTCTGCAGCGATCCTTTGTGTTTCTGAGATCCAAACATGAAGTGAGCTTTGTAACAAGTGAAAGAACCAGAAAGCTGAGTTTGTATGATGAGATATTGCCTAATTCTGCCATGCTTTTGTAACCCGATGGGAGAAGAATGTGTGTGTATCTGCAGCACTTCAGTATTTCTGGTGTATATTATTAGCAAATTATGTAGGCAGAGAACATTTCTGTAGAATGGGATCTGATGCCTATATTTTCTATGGCATGTATCCTATCCATCTGAAATTGGTAAAGCCATTAACTTTTTCAGAAATTGTGTGACACAATTGGACTATAAGCAACAGGGCACAGACATAACAAATATCTAAGTTTGGTGGGACCTTCATGATTGTGCATTTTACATTTACTGCTACACTTCTGGTGAACTCCAGAAAGTTCAGTATTTTGAAATTATTTTACACATCTTATCATGAATAAAATAGCCAAAATAAATAGCATGAAAAATAATGAAAATTACTTCGATCTTATATTTGTTATTTTTCTTTTGCATGCACAATCTGAAACAGACAATTTAGTGTCTGGTGGAGTGACATGGACCTTGGAATGGAGACTGAAGAAGCTCAGGTTCCTTTTTTGGTTCTGGTGCACATTTCTTTCAATAGGAAAAAACTATAGAAAAGTTAAGTTGGCCAATGGAGCTAGCTGCACCCTGCTGTGTCTAATCCATGGGCACCCAGACATTCTGCATGGGAGCAAGGAAATGACTAAGAATGATACAATAAAAAGAATATTTTTCAGTCTTTCATGAGAAAAAAAGATTGAAAGAAGTGGGAGAGTGAAGGCTGAGGCAAAACAATAATAGTCTTCATATATATAAAAGACAGCTGCCAAGGCAAATGAAATAATCTGTTCTCTGTTCATAGTCAGTAAGATATCAGTGAGTTATCCAGGGAAGAATTAGGTGAAGTATCAATAAAAACTTTCATAGTAAAGTTGTTGGGGTGGATGTGGAGTCACTGTTACTGGATGTCTAAGAACTAGTCAGACAAACATCGGTCAGAGATCACAATGTCACAGTCCTTGTCTACAGCAAGGGAATGCAGCAGAGCTTGGAAAGTGGAGTAGGTCCCCTCTAACCTGCATTTCAGTAGGGCTAAGATTCTGTTACAGACATAACCTGTATAAAGACAATATATCCCATGTGTATTATACTTATTTAACATACATACTTTTATATATATCATTTTTATATCCATATTGTGTATAACCTGCAGCTCCAGACTCTCTTCCAGGCTGCCATTCTTGCCTCCAGGATAGTTGCTGAAGTCCTGAGCTGCCAGGCCCCTGCCAGCTCCTGCCATCGACGGGCAGTGACTATGGCACAGCCTGCCCAGCCGGACTGGAGCTGAGTGACACAAGGCATCTCCAAGGGTTGACATGACCATGAACTGCTAAAATAATGGGATATAAAGTCTCCTATGGGCTCTGCTGCTGGAGATCTACAGGACTACATGAATCTGAAGAGATACCTCTCTGGCATCCTGCAGGGCCTTGTCACCCAAGGATCATTTACAGATACTAGAGGAACATCTTCTAGCTCAGTACAGGACACTGCATACTCCAGAAGTTCGGCATCTTCTGAAGGAGACAGACAAACATCCAGTTCCTCCCCGAGGACACAATCCATGTTACTTTAGAATAAGCCTTCTCATCATGGGCCTGGCTGGTGCAGCCTCCCTGGGCAGCAGACCTCAAACGAGAGTTTGTCAGTCGTGGTGCTCATGTAGAACAGTGGCCTCCCGTCACCATCTGAGTACAAAAGAGAAGACATTCAAAGACAGACTTCACACCCCGGGTTCACATCACTGGAGCTCTTTGCATCCTCTGCAAGCTGTAGGAGCATCTGAAGGAGCCTTTCCATTCGAAACTGGCACAAGGCAAGACTGCTTTTCTGTGACCCAGCAATGGCTGAATCCCAAAACAACGCGCACGCTGAAAAGTTTCATGCAGCCGTATAGCACAAGCAATAATATGAGAATACACATGATGTGACATCTCCTACTCCCTCAGGAATTTTTTCCTGTCCCCAACCTGGAAGATGGTCACAGCCTGAGAAGTATGTGATCCCACAAGTCATGAGATCAGACTCGTGTAGTCCTTTACTACACTATAAGCAAAGGTTTCCTTTCAGGAAGACACTTTGCTTGGATATCTCTTAAGTTGCCTCTCTTTTCGATGCCGTTCATCTGGCACGCACTGCGTGATTTCTGGGCCCGTGTCCCATGTGCTTATCTGTGCCCAAATAAATGAGAGTCAGGGTCACAATCAAAATCCCAGAATGAAGGTCTTGGCTTCTTAGTGGTGACTGTAATGGGAGAACCAAAGACTGTTCCTCATCCCTTCCAGCAGCCTGGCCAACATGGTACTGCAGTGTCTCACTTTGTACCAGCCTCTGCTGAGAATCATAGAATCATAGAATGCCTAAGGTTGGAAGGGACCTCTAAAGGTCATCTAGTCCAACCCTCCTGCACACGCAGGGCCACCTAGAGCACATGAAACAGGAGAGAAATGGAGGCTTGTCTTGCCACTATATGATTAGTTGCCTACCAAAGCAGGACATGCCTTCAGAGAGGTCCCATATGAGCTACTGGTTCTGTNTCCTCATCCGTTCCAGCAGCCTGGCCAACAAGGTACTGCAGTGTCTTTCTACCAGCCTCTGCTGAGAATCATAGAATCATAGAATGCCTAAGGTTGGAAGGGACCTCTAAAGGTCATCTAGTCCAACCCTCCTGCACACGCAGGGCCACCTAGAGCACATGGCACAGGAGAGAAATGGAGGCTTGTCTTGCCACCATATGATTAGTTGCCTACCAAAGCAGGACATGCCTTCAGAGAGGTCCCATATGAGCTACTGGTTCTGTTCCTACCTCATGTTTCAGGAAGTCATGGTAGTGGTTACAGGTTCCTGTAAAAGCCTGGCACAATGCCTAACCACAATTTGGACAAAACAGCTTTGGCCTGGATTCTGCTTAAGTGGCTTCTGCAAAGTGTCTTCAGGTGGCCTTATGCACAGTTCTGAAATGTTAGGCAGGAGGTAGCCCGGGGCAGTTGATGTCAACATCTCCCAATTAGAAGTATCATAGAGGAACCAATAGCAGTTTGGAAGGAAGCTTTGGAGACCTCTAGTCCAGACCAGACCATGTTACTCAGAGTATCATTCACACTTCTGAGCATGAGGATGCACAACTGTGTGAGTTCCGAGGCTTGACTGGCCTCACGATGAAAAAGATTTTCCTTAAATCCAACTGGCACCTCTTTTGTTTCAACTGGTGCCTGTTGTCTCTTCCTACACAGTAAGTGCAAAACTGTGAAGAGCCTGGGTACTGAGGTAGTGACTACTGTTAGGTTCCCCCAAAGCCTTTTCTTTTCCAGAGTGAGCAAGCTTGGTTCCTTCAGCTTTGCCCTCTACCCTCTGCCAGCAAGTGTTCATCTCCTGACCATTTTAGTGGCACTCCACAGACATCACTCCAATTTATTGATCTCTTTCTTGTATTAAGAGGCCCAAACTAGGCTCAGCGTTCTGTATGTGGTGTAACAATTGCTGAGTAGAGCAGGATAGTCACTTCCCTTGATCAGCTGGCTATGCTTCTGTTAATGTAGCCCAGGATGCTCTCAGCACACTGCCAGTTCCCCCCCAAACCCCATCCAGCAAAGCTACGACTCAGCCAGTCAACACCCAGTCTGAATCACTGCAATGGATTTGTCCTTCCCAGCTGCAGGATTTTGCATTTGTCCTTTGCTGCATTTCATGAAGTTTCTGCCATCCGACTACTTCAGCCTAATTCCCTCTGAATGGTGGCCCTGCCCTGGAGTGTATGAACTGGGCCCCCAAGTTTAGTGTTATCTGAAAACCTGAGGGGACGGCAGCCTTTCGCCACCCCCAGGTCATTGATAAACATGTTAAATAGGAGAAGTCCCAGGATATCCCGCCGCAGCACTCTGCTTGCTATCACACTGTCCAGCCATCCAGGCCATAATGTCCCAAACTGGACAATACCAAGATATTGTGGAAAGCAATGTCAAAAGCTTTGCTAAAGTCAAGGTAAATGGCATCCATTTCCTCTCCCTCATCCACAAATCCAGTCATTTATCACAGAATGCAATCTACTGTCTACCCTTGATAAATATATGCTGACTGTTCACCTCCTTCATTATCCTGCCTCCCAAGGGCAGTGCAAGCCAAGGCTACAACTTTGCCATGCAACAAACTGTGTTGCAGGATTGGTTAGAGAAAATCTCTGGGTTTGGTGTCAAGGTAGCTATTTCCACAACTCCGGGAGCCTAAAAACAGTCGGCGACCTCTGCAGCAGGCTGTAGCTTAGACCATAGAGCACGGGGAGAGAGGTCTCAAGGCACAAGAGGAGGAGGGGAGCTCGGTCTGTGTCTGATAGGCAAGGTGCATCCATCCAGTTTGCTCTCTCTGCGTCAACTCTATTTCTGGCCTTCCTGTCTTGACTGTTCTTTAAAACTTGCAGTGATGAATGGAGTGACAAAATATCATAGCATTGAAATGACCAACTGCTTAGTTTTAGTCTTAGGTCCTTCTTTGGCATTTAATGAGATACTGTTTAATTCAAGAGCAGAAAGCTGGGCCCTAGGTCGTAGGCTAATTCAGAAAGGCACACGCATCATTCTTATTGTTGGTAAATATTTGATAGAGTGCTTCAGGAAATCATATTTGAAAAACCTGTGATATAAAACTGCTACGGGAAACACTAGCTAAAAATCATAAATGAAAGATAAATAACATCCTACGGCTTTTGAGTTGAAAGGAGGAGGTTGTCATGTCACAGAGATCAATGTCCATATTTACCATGTCATTAATGGCTCATGGAGTCAGGAGTACACAAAAGCATTTCAGAGAAGGTACATGAAGGCTGCATGATTTCTAAGTGCCTCTCATTTTTTTTTTTTTGTATTATTACATTTTGTAAGAATTTTGTATTGAGGTATATATTGTGATTGTCCCAGCAGATACAATTATGTCAGTGACAGCATAGAATTAAAAACAGAAAAATTAGCTAAATAAAAGTCAAAGGGTGCATGTTCGCAGCAGCATACTGCAATAAAATTTCAGTGAAACATATTCCTACAAATGGGCAAGGGTGTCAGCCGTGAGGAACTGCCAGAGCTGAAGGCAGGCAAAACAATCTTATCAGTGTTCCCAGGATAAACCTAAGGCAAATCTTGCACTGCGAAGGGAAGATGGTCATGCAAAATGTGTGTTGCAGTAATAGTGCTGTGCTAAATCGTCAGAAGATAGTTCCTTGTGAGTGTGGGCAGGAAGGAACGAATGTTATAAACAGCAGGAGCATAAGTCATACTCCCTTTGCAGTACCCCTTGGGTGCTCTTGAAGGAGTGTCAGGAATGGTGGCAGCAGTTACAGTCCCCAGGCAGTTTCCCTTCTGACCCTCCGGTTGCAGATGCTCAGTAGCTCATGTCACCGAGAGGTGAGGAATTCCCAACAGCTTCAGCAAAAATTCATTTAACTTTTCTGAATCATGTTTTAATCTAGTCAAGATCCTTCTGTTGAAAATGTCAGTGACAAGACATATCTTTCATACAATTGTCAGTAACTGCAATTTTGCATTTAGACTTCATTGCTGTTGAAATAGAAGGAAGAAATGTAGGTTAGTTGCTAATGAATTTAAAAGCCTTCTCAGACAGGTTTTTTCTAAGCTGTCTTGTTCACGGACACACCATGTCCAGTTTCTGGTGGCAGCAGTCATGTTTTTCACAGTATCTCTGTTGCCACAATTGCCACTGAGAGGAAGTCCCTTTTCCCCAGCCTGTCAATGTCCTTCTGAGAAGCAGTCCTGCCCTGCAGCACAGCAGTAGCTCTCCCCAAAGTGCTGTTGTCTACAAACTTGCTGAGAGTGCACAGCATCTCCTTGTCCAGGACATTAAAAAAGACATTAAACAGTTATCCCCCTCAATGTGCTCTATGAAGGATGCCCCCAGTATCCAGACACTAATTGGACTTTGTGTTGTTGAGCATGAATCTTTGAGCCCAACGTTCCAGAAATGTTTCTACCCACTTCACATCCTACTTGGACCATAATTTGATTACAAGGAGCCTGTGGGAGACCATGTTAAAGTCTTGCTAAAATCAATGGTAAAATGAATCAGAACACATCCAGGGCTCTCCCCTTGTCCAAACAACCAGGTGCCTCATTGTAGAAAGCTATCAGGTTGGTAAGGCATGTTTTGCTCTCAGTAAACCCTTCCTGGCTGCTCCCACTCACTTTCTTGTCCTTTATGTGCTTGGAAATTGCTTCCAGAATACACTCAACAATCCTTCCAAGCATAGAGGCGAGGCTGACCAGTCCAGAGTTGCATGGATCCTCTTCTTTCCATTCTGGATAATGGGTACGACATTTGCCTTTTTCTTTTTTTAATCACTAGGAACATCTCCTGATGACTGGAACATTACAAAGATGACAGACAGTGATCATGCAGTTACATTGGCAAGCATCCTCAATACTCTCAAATGCACCCCGTCTGGTCTCACAAATATGCTTAACTCAGATAAAATTTTGGTCTGCTGCAAGAGAGCACCTTACTTTAACAAGATCTCCACTCTCTACAGAGGGAAACTGAGTGACTTGTATGTAAGAGTCCATACTGGTGATATCTAATGCATTCAGACAAACCTGGCTCTCAGTGTGTGCAGATCCTGTTTATTACTTCCAGCAGCTGCCACTCCCATCCTGGTATTCTCCAGATACGCCAACTTCTGACTCCTTAAGATCCTGGTGAAGGCAGAGATGAAGATCCTCTGGCTGAGGAGGACTGTAATGCCATAGCATAGGCTTTTCCAGCAAGAGGAAGATGCTAGTGGTTTGAACCTACTGACCTCCTGATGTTGCTGCTTGCTTCTCAGAGAGCAGTGTCTTCATTCCTGTGCCTTGATATGGATGTGGGCTCCTGGAGGAAGTCATGGCAGTATCCTGCTGATCCTAGAAACAAGAAACATTTGCAGAGACAAATGACTTACACTGGTTGCCACATAGAGTGCTGATAATGATGTAACAAGCTGTGCAACACTGCTGCCCACACAAACAACCATCTGCTTCTTTTTCCTACTTACTGTGTTTAATAGCACTCCTAAACTGTGTGTGGCACCTCGCACAGGCGAAGCTCCACCCCTGCCAGGAGCTTTTAGAAGCTAATGAAATAAATATGATGATCTTATCATGGCTCTGATCTTATAAATACTTAAAGCCTGAATTCCCTGAATCAGGTATTAGCATGAGAATCTCAATTTCCCTTTAAAAAGCCAAGCAGCATTTAGGCTTCCTTGCAAAGAAAAGCAGGAAATTTTGACTTGATGGATATCACCAGCTCAGAAGCTAGGAGGCTGATTCAGCTCACTAACCTGGCAGAAAGGTATTCGCTCTGAGTTGATTTTCTGCCAGTTTAATGAACTGAACAAACATCAGAAATGGTGCAGCAGAACAGATGCACGAACAGGGTCAGGAGCAGAAGTACATGTATCAGCATCAGCAAGCTAGACCAACTAGACACCTCGCTAAACTCATCACGGAAACGAAGCCATTCAGGGACTTCATCAACTGAAGATGACTCAGGCGTTTTTAATAGCTACTGAGAAGTCTTTCCTCAGAGTTTGTCTAACCCCTTATGATACCAAACCAGGCATAAACTGCACGAGCTGCTTTTGTTTGTTTGAGCCTTCGACGCCCATATGGGTCCTCTGCTGTGAGACGTGCTGACAGGTGGTGTTGCTTCCCCATACTATTCATGATTTTATGGGTGTTTATCCCCTCCCGTCATCTCTAGTCACATCTGCTCATACTACAATTATCTTGTGTGCTGGAAATTAAACAACCTTTTCTGTCAAGTACCATAAAACGAGGAGGCTGCCACTGCACAGTGACAGCTTTCCATGCAAGGGGACTTTACTGAATGAAATTGCTGCTTTGCGCCCAGAACTCGCCTGTTCTCTTCTTATGTGCTCACAGGCAGAGCGGCCTTCCTAAGCACATACGCAACAGCAGCAGTGTAACCTCTGCCATGCCTCTTCCTCTTACACCTCTTGTGGCTCTGCCCCCATTCCTGTTCCAGTCTCTAAATAGTTTGTCCCCATTTCTAGGCTCTTTTTCCCTTCAGACTCTCCTACTTCACTCCTGTCAACCCTGCCACTTGTTCAAACATTGCTTTCTGCTCAAAAGTCTAGTGCAGGGCTGGATTGATCTTCCTCCCCTTTTTACATCCCCACACTCACCAATCCTTTTCTGGCTGTTATTCTCATGCCTCTATTGATTGCTTTAACTCCCCATGCACACACACACACAAATTATTCCTTCCTGTAAGCATATCTCCCTTATTTCTCCTCTTTTCATCTACATCATATATTATGTATCCTTTCCAGGGAACAGCTCTTTCTAATTCCTTAGCCTCACAACATTAAGTGTTCTTCTCCCAGATATCTGCCCAGGTAGTTACATCTCTGTTTCCACAGCCACCGTGTCCCCAGGTGCAACCATGCTGCTTCTGCACCAGCCAGAGAGCAGGGTGTCTCCCACACTACCTGGATGTCTGACATTTGTCATTCCTTGGTTTTCCACTCAACATCCCATTCTAGTATTGGTTCGGGTGCAATCTTGGTGAAGGGCTTCATTCTTGCCCTTTGTTTCACAGAATCACAGAATGGTTGAGGTTGATCCCCTCAGCTCAGCTTGTTTCTCAACAATCCCCTCACATCTGTTTTTATTATTATTATTATTATTTGCCTATCAGTTCTGCTGGGTGATACAGAGTTTACCCTTTGCCTTCTGCTTTCCTTTCAGCAGTATTTCATCACTAACGCAGCCGACTGCTTGTGGCATGGGAGGTGTAGGGGTGTGCTCCATGGTGTGTAGTAAATAATGCCGGTATTGGTTTGCACTGCTGCAAGATGTGAATTCTGCACTTCCTCTTCCAAGGCCAGTGGCACGGTTGGGAGGGTTGTGTCTTGGCTTGGAAAAAGGGCGCTGAGTTTCCAACACCTGAAGAAGGGTGACAGCACCAAGAGTTGAAGCCTGTGTTCCCCAGATGTCCCCCACATCAGTGGCAGCTACATAGCCCAGTGGATGCCAAGGGCAATATCATATAGAGCACTGCTGCCAGAGGACACCTCTGCCAATGACAGTGACCAGGTGGGGTCCTCAGGGATGTTACTGGAGGATACACCAAGGAGAGGGCCTACCTTGGGGAGATACATCTCCACTTTTGTCACTCTCCTTCTCATCTTCTCCTGAATGTCGTCAGCTAGGGCCCACAAACCCATACATGTGACCAAACCTCCATCTCCATTATGATGGGAGCTGAACTGGCAACAAATGCCATGAATGAGAAATACTGAGAAACCCTGGGTAGCCTCTGCCCTGAGGACAGACCTTCTCGACAGAGGACCAGGGGGGTGGAGCTGGCCACAGGGAGCCAGAGGAAGCCACGGTCCCTCTCCTCCTGGAGCTTGTGGGAGCAGGAGGTCTCCAAATCCCTGGTCAGTGCTGGAATGGGGTTCATGCCAGGTTCCTCAGAGGACTCTGCTTCAATAGTTGTGATTTATCCACCATTTCCAAAGTCAGACCTCTGCCCTTTAGGACAATAAGCACCTCCAGGCAGCGGGCTTTGCCCCCCCTTACCTCAGTATTATTTTCCCCATTCCTAACCTGGGCCCAGGAAAGCCCTTTGCCTCCCCAACCTGCAACCCAACCCAATGAGCATAGAAACACAGTCTGCCAAAATGTGATACTGCACCAGGGCTCCGAAGCAGAGCTCTGGGCCCTTGAGATGTGCTGGATGATGAGACACTTTGCAGAGCTTTCAGTACACATCAGCCGAGCCTGCCAATGATTGAGGGTGCCAACCAGGCCTTGCTGCTGGTCCCCTGACTGCATGTAACCTGGCACCCAAAAGGGTGGTGCTGAGCATGGTGGCACAGAGAGGCCATTTCCTTAGTCCTTGCCTTCGCCGGTCCCGCAGACTTCCCATCAGCAGCAAGGCCAAGGGGCCATATGTGGCACCCTGTTAGAGAGAAGCTTTAACAACACCCTCCTTGCCTTTGCGGAGAAGTTCAGTTTCCCGATTTCCCTTATCACAAGGGTCCACCACAGCACGTCATCAAACAGCATCACTAAACACCTGGGATTTCAGGGGAGTCTTCACACTACAGAGATACTTTCCATCACTCTCGTGCTCCCCACACTACACTCCTGCAGTACTCTGATTTTAGTGCAGCTTTGAGTCTCTAATGGCTAGAGGGGAAGAAAAAAGCCTAGTTAAGCCACTTCCACCAAAATCTCTGTGGGTAAGTGGTGAACCTGTTCTTCCTGTATCTATGGCCAGCAGTGCACGCTTATGTAATCATCTACGTGTTAATGCCAGGCCCAGAGCACAGGCACTTCAGCAGCTGTCCAGATTCCTCAGATGCCCGAATCCTCCTGAATCTTGTACTGGGATTTTATCATGGTGAATCAACAGGATGACACTGGGAGGGAGAATGCTGGGTCACAGTACTCTCAGGATCTCTCATGGGTGGCTGCCTTCTGGGTCATTTTGACATAACCAAGCTTGGACAAGAGCCTTTTTCATCCATGTTTGGATAGAGAAAAAAAACAAGTCAATTTACTCCCAACCGGACTACATCTATATTTAAGTTTATTCCTGTGACAAAAGAACAGTCTATCTCATGGACTCCCCGTTTTCCCTGATACCCATGAAGGTTGCTGTAACTTTGGGCCTGCTAGGTGCTATCTCTTGACATTTAGTTTGATGAAAAACACAGGCTTTACAGTACTCTCTCTAGCCAGAAAGAAAATTCTATTTCTTTTTCTAAACAAGGCTCACTAACTACAAATGGCTTGAGCCTCCCATGAAGAAGGGGTGCAGGGCTGGCTCTACAGTTGCCATCAGGTCTACACCCAGACACTGTAGAAACTTCTGCCTGCGGTAGACACTCCACACCAAGCATGCTGGTATATGTTTGTTGTTAACCACATCCAAAATAACTCAGAAATAACTGTCAGTCCTTTTGCATCCATCAGAGAGGCTTGCCTCAAGAACTGCCCCTTCCCAACCTCCTCAGAATGTGAACAAACTTCTCAGGATCAGTTTTGCTACAGCCACAAAATGGGATGGTCTTGAAGGATCCTCATTATATGATTTATATGCAAACAGCGGAGGTCCGTGGAGCACCGAGGTTGATCCTGGCCAGCACCATCAACACTAGGTCCCCCCTAGATTACAGTCAGCAAGATCAAGTAGGTCCCTTCCTGCTCAGTTTGCACACGGGAATGTCCACCCACTGTAACCCTCAACTAATTGATCCGGGAGATGAAAGTGCCCCAGATCCCCTATCTTGCTCCTAATGTGCAGCGTTTCTGCAGAAGTCATGTGTGCTGAGCCACCCTTCACCTCTGGCCTTATAACCTCAGGCTTTGGCATTTATCCCACAAACAACAACCTGAGGATTTTAGTCTTGCTCCAAACATCAAACATCTATATTCTCCACACTCTCACGTTTTCCATACTGATACTCTGTTTCACAAAGAGTTGGATCTTATCTCTGTGGCTGCACCCCTTCTCTTCTTTTCCAAATCCAGGCCAGCATTTAGACTTTTATGACAGGTCTTTGGCCTTTCTTACTGTGGAAATCAATGAGAACAATGGCACAAAGCTTATGTCTGAGGGAGAATACAAAAATAGGCCAAATGTAACAACAATTTCTCAGTATCTCTCCAGGTCCTTTTTGATCACACTAAGCCACTTCATGATCTATACAATGCCTGATAGACTCTTCTTTTCTCAGTTTGTCTTATCGTTTTTGGAAACACTTGGACTTTGGTGACAATATCATCCCACAGCAAAGAGTGTCACAGCAAATTACATGCTCTCTGAAAAAGCACCTAAGCACAGCATCGTTTTCCCCAAGATGGCAAATCCAAGAAAGATGTGGAATGTACTCCCGGACTGTAAAGCACACAAAATCCCTGACAAGGTTGCATGCATTTACACATGCTGAAATCAAGAACCATCCCTCCTTTTTTTTCCCTATTGAATCTGCCCATTAGGCCAGCTATATCATTGTCAGATGTATTTCAAGGGCTAGCCTTGTATTAGCAAACCTCCTTCATTCCAGTTTGGAAATTAAAAGTAACCACCTGTAAAGAACAGAACCAAAAAAGTGCTGGATGTGGTTGCACTGCATGGAGCATGCAACATGCTCCCTGCTCCACTGCAGGAAGTGCGAGCACAGGTAGGGTTTCACGAAAGCAGATACTTTCCCCAGTTAGAATGACTGGAAGCTTCTCCGTTTCAGCTATAAGAACTAGCGAGATCTTGTTCATTCTACATCTTTGTGTAAGCTTCAATTTTAGCTGTAAATCTAGCAAGTTCTCTTTAAGCTGCAAATACTTCACTCAAAACCAATACATTTCAGATTACTCTATACAAACAGGACAAAAGAGTTCTGTTTTAACTTCTGAGCCATTTTATTCCATTACAGGCTAAATCACCTAGCAATCTAAGTATCTTTCTTTGATATTGCCTGAAATAGCTTTAAAATAGTGTTGGCAATATAATTCTAGCTAGTGGACCTATTAGCAAAAGTAGATGACATTTTATTTGGAGACTTGTGACTCTGTTTGCATGGCCAGGAGGCTGGAAACACTCCCCACCTGCTAACTGGGTCTTCGGTTGACACATTTGGGCAATTCCTGGCAAATGTTGCCCAAAAGCAACAAACTGTTGTTCCTCGGTGTCCATCAGTGTAACAGCCTCCAGTAAAGTCACCGTTCAATCTCATCTGCTGCAGGAAGCGCTGTTGTCTCTGCACAGTGGAAATGGAAATGACTATAGTTGGATCCCCATGGAATTCAAAGGAAAGTCCCAAACTTTGCTAAGGGTGATGAGGGGAGCTGCAAAGGCAGCCAAGGAGCACAAAACTGCTTCTCCTCCTCCTGCGCAGCGTGACATGAAGATTTCCCCCCACCTTTTAGGGAGAGACCAATGTTAACCCCTGGTTAACAAGAGGTAACCCCTGCTATCAAGAGAAGCACCTGGAAAACCACGGGCAACACCACGGAGCCATCGGCCTCCCGAGGGCCCTGAAATGCCAGTGAAGTGCCCGAACCGGCTTCACCTGGAGCCAACTGCAGAAGGAAAAACCCAGCAGCGCTGGCCAAGGAGGCAATCTTGGCTGCACAACTAAGTGCCCTTATACCCACAGACACCCCGAGAGCCACCTTAAGGCGGGTGAAGCGGCTTCATTCCAGCGCTCGACCCGGCAGGCTGCTCCAGGACACTTCCCCGCTCCACACAACGCCCATTTTNTCCCGGCAGGCTGCTCCAGGACACTGCCCCTACCTTCCCCGCTCCACACAACGCCCATTTTCCACCCGCCCTGCACCCCTGCCCGGCGTCGGGGGCCGCCGCCCGTGGAGTGGGTCTCTCCCGGGGCGCCCCGGTAGATGAGGCCCCAACGGGCTCCTCAGCCGCGGGTTAGCGAGCACCGCCGCGACGGGGCCCCCCGGTACCGCAGCCTCCCGCGCCTCCTTCCCCTAAAATGGCCGAAGTTCCCTCGCCGCCTCCTCGGAGCAGGGCGCGGGGCGGGCGGGCCGCGCTGCCGCCGGAGGGCGCTGCCGAGCCGAGCCGGGTCG
>VWPW01012793.1:54149-139294 GCA_013389825.1 Crypturellus undulatus
CGCGCCGGGCCTGCCCCGGCCGCCGGCTCCCCGCACCCCCCCGCGCCGCTGCCCGCGGCGCCTCCCGAGAAGTTTCTCCGCGCAGACGCCGCGGGGGAAGCGGCGGCAACAAGTGGCGGATCCTGCGTCGGGGAAGGGCGAGTTCGCCCCGAGCGGGGCAGGCTCGGCGGCTGCTCGGGTGACTCCGAGGAATTTTCCGAGTTGCCGCACCAAAACCCGCCTTGTCCCGCGGCCGGGAGAGCCGGGAGGGCGGCCGGGGCTCCGCGCTGCTCCCGGGGGAGCCTGCTCGCTGCGGGAGAGGCGGCTGGGACGCGCTGCGCAGCGGCATGGGAAACGCGCAACCTTTTAGCCGAGCTGCTCTGGACCTTCCTGCAACTGCTGCGAGGGGCCTTCAGGAAGGATCTTGAGCTACTTTTCTGATTTTTTTTTCCCAATTATAAACGCCAGTTAAGGAGGAAATGCACCATCACACCTCATGGTATCTCCGGTGTTGCGGGGTCCTCTTGGCTCTCTCCTCTCCTTACAGCTTTAGTTTAGTCGGATTCCCAGGCTCTTAAGGCATGGGATCCCTGTGAAAAAAGCATCAGCATTTTTTTTTTAATTGCTTCAGCTACATACTCCCCTTCCTGGGAGCTGTTTATTTATCTAAATTCTTTTTCCAGCCCACCCACCTTTATTGTATAATTAAACATGTTCTCCCTTTTGTGCGTGAGCTTTTTCTGATGCTCTGCCTTTGTTAATCACTTCAGTCCTCTTTGCTCCCTTGTCCCGAGGGAACGCATAGATTTTTTAAAAAAAAACTCTGTAAAAACTCCATTCTTGGCACTAAATTTCTTAAAATACTGCCTTTGGCTTTGCCAGGGGTCCCATGTCTGCTATTTGAGGCAAATTCTTCTTGAAGCCTCTCCAGAGGAATAGAAGATCTTTGGTGGTTGTCCGTGGTGACCAAACTTTCACTGCAAACTCCCTTTTTTTTTTTTTTTTTTGTTCTAATGCTGCATCTGAACCCCTTAAACCAATTAAATCAAGTTAAAGTGACCATGTCAAAGTGACCGATCAGCACATTACAGTTAGGCCTGGCAGGATTAGATTTTAATTGGTGGCTAAATACTGTTAAAATTGCCCCCCAAAATCACAGAAAATAGTGCTGATAACTGCAAAGTTTGCTGTTATTGTTTCTTATGAAGTTTTTAGCGGAGTGGCTGTTTAGATAGTGCAGCAGCTGTCATAAATAGTACTGTATAGTGAAGATGATAAAAAGGGGAAGTATTTTTACAGCACTGGAGTTGTCTCAGGTGTCCAGAGTTCACAAGAGATGCAGTTACGTACCATATGCCTGCAAACTTTTCCCTGAATTTCCTTGTTGCCCTGATGGTGAAGGAAGGGAGAGTGTTTCTCGGTACTTCTGCTCTATGTATCGATACCAAACCAGCAGCAATTACACTGGTTGGTTAGGAGAGCTGGTGGGCGCATTCCCACGGACGCATCGTGCGCTGCGGCTGTTGGCAGTGCCGATCCTCGCGGGAGGATAATTCCCCCATTGTGCCGGGCTCTGCGGCACCGGCGATGGCCGCGTTGGCTTCGCGCTCCGGCTCTTCTTCGCTGGCCCAATTCAGCTTGTTCACGTAGCAGAAAACGAGCTGCTTTCTCTCCGGGAGCCCGTTCCCTGCCAAGCTAGAGAGCTGGAGGAGGCTCCAAAGGCAGCGAGGGGCTGAGGGGCTGGGATGCTCTCCGTGGCGGGGAGCGTTGCCTGTATCCCCTGCTTGAGGACACTGAGTCCTCATTGATGGGGCATCTACGGGGAGAGGAGGAGGATTTTAAGAAGGTGGTGGGTATATTTTTTGAGATGTGTAGCTATAAAATCCAAAGCAAATCGGGATAAGGGAATAGATAGGGAAGAAGTAAAAAATGTAATAGTAGGCAGGTTAATTGACTCTGTAATGCCTGGATTCTTGTCTAAGTGACCTTTCAGCCTCAATTGCCTCATAATCCTGTAAATGGTAACATTTTTTCACTCTGGTCAGGGCAATCTGACTGGATTCTGCTTTATAGGAAGCCAAAATTAAGTTTTGGCAAGGCAGACTCCCTGCTAGCCCCTTTGGCTTTCTTTCTCCTCTGAAAAGTTGGCCAAATAGAGAGTGCATTACTGAATGCATGTGTTTAACATGAGTTAACAAGTGTAGACAAAAATAGCTCTTGTAAAAAAAGAGTAGTCTCGAGGCCATCTCTGACCAGAGATGGTAATATCCAAAAGCCTGGTATGCCTTTAGTTATAACTCAGGCCAAGTTATTTTGTTGTTTAGGTGTTAAGTTAGTGATTGTGTCACTCTACCTTGTGTACATGGACACTCAGATTGCACTCATCATCTGTGAAATCTGTCTTCCAATGGAGCTGGGCTCAGTTAGGAAACAGGATATATGTTTCACTTACATTTTTCAAAAAGTGTGACTGGCATAACTGAGTCAAATGACCAAAACGTCATCGATGAGTTTGATGCAAGTAATAACTTCATATTAAGCAAATAACCCTATCAAGGAAGCCATATGCTTTGTAAGATCCATATGATGTTTATAAGCAGTGGTATATTTTTCACTAAATAGTACCACGCAGGGCATAAAGCTTATAGGAACTCTTAAAAACATGGCAAAGGAAAGACTGTACTAGTTGTAGTAATTATGGCTTTACTGATTATGTCTTCTTTCTTGGGTAATGTTTGGCTCTGCCATCAGAAGGTGTCTTTGGGGCGCTCTGCTTCTTTCAGTTTGATCCCTTCTTTTCTCTGGAGTCACCAAGGAGGGGATTCATCTCACCTCTCCAGGCTTGACTATTTCCCCAGGTTAGCAGATGAAGGCCGGTTCCCTGTATGGTCCGACCACCCACTGCAGACGCTGTTGACTGCCACGTCTCTCTAGATTTGGGGGCTTAGAATTTAAATGGTGACAGGTTCAATTAGGTGGAAAACCCGCAAACCATTCACCGTCGGCCAGCGTTAGGAACCATCACAAATACTCCGAAGGCCTGCGGACCTGCGCGTCCTTTAGGGCCGAAGGGGTTTGTGTAGCTTCAGCCTATTGAGGTGATCAAATATAAATGATGTGGTTGGATTTTAGCCACCAAACTGTGACAGTTTAGGCCTTTCTATATCTCTGAATTTTTCTTCATAGGTTTTAGGCAGTGATGTTCCCCTGCAAGGCCATGGTTTCAAAGATAAGCTCTTGTAATATACAGTTCAGGCCAGTGCTCTTTAACCCCCGTCAGGGTGGAGCAAGAGGCCTGGGTGCAACAAACAGCCTTGCCGAAGCGCGAGGAGTCCGTGCAGAAGCACACGGGCTCCAGAGAGGCAGTTTCTATTTCCTTCTCTATAAAATATCCCTGAGCACCCTTTGCTATGCTATCATTGCTTGCTTGCAGTGGTTGTGCAGCAAATATTGCAATTCCATTGCTGAAGGTTTGAGGTTTTCACAGAAACCCTATCCCAGAGAGGGCAATTTGCTCTTATCATAAAGGGTTGAAAAGAGGGAGGGTGATTAGCAGATTTAAATCAGTTTAGTGTTATCCTCGTCAGCCAGGCTGCTGTGCGGTCTCTTGCTACGGGTGACATGTGGCAGTAGCAGGGAGAGTTGGATGAGCACGGATGGTGGAACCCGTTAGCTTCTGTGCAAGTAGCCCCGGGAAAGAAATGGCTCATTTATTCACCTAGGAACAAGGTTGCCAAAATACACAGCTATTAAGTGTAAGGAAACATCAGCTGATAAGTTTGTTTCGGTATGACATGCTGGGCAGATTGGGGGTTGATGCTGCTGCAACTGTCAGGCTTGGAGGACGATTTTTACATCCTTGGGTTCTGGTTTGCAGAGATTCTGAATTGATGCGAGTTGGTACCGCTGATAGAGGAAGGGTCCCACAGACTTCAGTTCTCACGTCTGTACCCCCAAGTTGCTTTCGTGGTGGCTTTAGGTGGCACATACTGCGTTGGCGAAGCTCCTGTTTGCACAAAGTGATACCCAAGTTTGGGCAGGCAGCGGTGCAGGCTTCACGTTTAGACCCTTTAGTGGAAAATATCCTGGACCTACTACCTGCAAATGATTTTGGCCCAATTTCTCAGGCTTGCACTGCTTTCAGCAAATGCAGTTGTTTCCTTCTCATAGTAACTCCTAAGATTTACCATTGGGGGGTCCTCTTCTATTCAACTCGCTTGGGATTGGGGTGACCAAACTCGAGTGGGCTTCCAGGGTGTCTGGGGAAGTAAAAACTTGCCATGAGCTGGAGTCTTTCCCATTGCTGCTTCTTGGCCCGTGGCAGCGTAGGGCCCACGGTTCCCTCGGGGAAGGGGCGTTGGGAACGCTCCGTGCCGGCGCTCGGCTTCACTCGGAGGCAGAAGCAGCCAGGCTGGCCCAGCTCTGCGGGCAGATCCCGCTGCTCACAGATGGGCTTCTCGCTAGGATAAAAGGCATCTACCTGTTGGAGCGCAGACACTCCCTTGCCTCCCCCTCGCAGTCTGCCCTGGTTCGGGGAGGAATTCGGGGCGGTTTGGCCCCTTCCAGCCATGGAGGGGAAGGTGGAGGCTTTAACGATTGGAATCTGTGCTGCGTGTACTAGCCCCTGCATGTAAACACTTATGGTTCTGAATTTACTTAGCTAATTGGTTTTTAAGTCAGAAATTAAGTCATAGTTTGACCTCCCGTGCAGCCCAGGCCATAGGATCAAACCTCACTTAGTATCAAATTAACCCATTAATTCAGCCATTTTTGAGGTTTGAAACTTTAAATTGCAAACATGATGGTTTATGGATTTTTTTTTTTTTTGTAAATGCAAACAAGATTTTTTTTTTCTGCAAAATAAAAAGCCCTCTTTCTTGCTTTACTGTTATTTGTGATCACCTGGCTTGGAAATATCTTTGAGGGCTCCTCTCAGGGTAGCCCTCTGCGTCCTGGCGCTCGCAGCCCCAGCACACAGTGCTGCATGCAGCAAAGTGTCGCAGATTTTGCTGCAGTGCTGCACATTGGCTAGCAGGTTGCAGCAGGAGCTGCCGGACTTTGTTTTTCACATCCATTCTCCCGATTGCTTTCATTTCAATTGCTCTTGTGTGTGTTATCTGGATTTTAAAGGACGGCACCAGCTTGTGGCTTCCCGATTGGGTTAGCTTGAAAAGCACAGGATGCCTTTTTCGAAGTGGAAAGGAGGCTGCAGAAGCACAAAGCTTGGGCTGATCATCTGATTTCACTGCAGCACTTTCAGCTGCCTTGTGTCTTTGAGGTGCCTCTGCCTCACGTGGGAGTGCAGTGGGTTACCTTAAAGGGAAAAATCTGATGAAACCGCGTCAAGAACTTGTTGTTACATGTGATATCTTAATGGAATTTACCAGAATAGAAAGGAGATTCCTGACCTAGGATCTGGAGCAGACCTGAAAAAAACCTTTATTCTTCAGGTAGGGTGAATCATTTGGGAATATGGCTATTTTTCATAGACAGCAATAATTTCTCTGTGATAATAAGCAACTGCTAGTACTGCATTATGATGAGAGATTAACAGACAGCAGACAAGAAATCACAATAAAGCTTCTCACCCTGTTGTTTATATAACATCCTGCATATCTACTATTTAGGGTTATCTTTTTAATGTTGTTAAATGTGATCGGTGTCGTAATGTTAAGGCATACAATTAGCGTGGAGTTGTTGATGTTTGTGTGTAAGATTTGGCTGTAAAATGTCACACACTGTCTGCGTATGCTTTTAGGCATCTTTTATCTGAGGAAACAAATCGTCACAGAGGTACCATGTGTAGGGGGGAGAGCGCTGGCGTTTTGGAAGGCTGCTGAGCTGTATGTTTGTGGAGGTGGATGCTCGGGTGCTCGGTGTCTCCAGAGGATTGACAGCAAACTTGAGCCTCCTGATACCTGTGTATTAAATATAAATGCAGCCTGGCTTTGAGCAAGCTGTGTGCAGGGAAATGGTCAGGCTTTGGCTGCTTTGGCTGTCACTTATTTCTTTGCTTTTCTCCTTTCTCTGAGGGTGGGATGGCAGGTCCTTTAGGGTGGCGCCTTGGATGCAGTACAAGTGTCCTGGGACCAAGGTCACCTTTCTGGTGTCTTCTCAGAGTAGCACTAGTGATTTCTCCAGCACTTTATCCCCTCGCTGCCTTATAACGGAAGCCTCTTCTGAAACCCTTCCCTGTAGGATAGCACTGTTCAGTTTTGCCTTCGTTGCTTGCATTTTGGGCTGGTTTGCAGCGCAGAGCTCTCTTTTCAAGCAGTGTCTGCCTTGGGCATCTCCAGAGACTTCTGCTACTGCCAGAGCTCCCCCAGGTCGTGAGTGCTCAGCACAGTCCTTGCCTTGAGGCTGTGCCCTGCCGCTGGCCGTGCCGTGTGTGGGACGGATCAGCGGCAAGTTGGAGAAAGAAGAGCTACTGTCTGGCCAGTACTTTCTCACCTCAAAAATTCCTGTGGCCAGAGGCCACCCCATGCCCTCAGCCACATGCCCCTGCTAACACAGACTCATCCGGCAGCTTCCGTGGAGCCCGTAGGTACAGAGGGTACCTTCCTCAGCACTAAAAGGACTTGGTGGGCAGCACGTTGAGCGGGCATCAGCAGAGTGTCAGCAAAGGCTGGCTCCGTGTTGGGCTGCATGAGTAAAACCCAAGGTCAGGGAAGGTGGTTAGCGCTGGGGAGGTTCTGTCCGGGGTATTTTGTCCCAGGTGTTCAGTGAAAGGGCCACCAAATCCGTGGCGGGCTGAAGCACATGGCACGACAGGCTGAGAACTTCCTGCAAAAGCCACGGTGAGGGGAGCTATAATTTCAGTCTTCATTATCTACACGGGTGTTGGGGCACGGATGAAGTCAAACACTTCTCGGAATCCCACAGTGAAAGGGTGAGAGGCAACACAGGAAATTCTAACTGGACGTAAAGGAAACAAGATCTTTACTGTGAGACTGGTTAAACCCTGGAAAGAGGGTCCCAGAGGTTGTGGCACCTCCATCCTTGGAGGTTTTCAAAACTTGATTGAGCGCAGCCCTGAGTGACCTGCTCCAGCTTTGGTACTTGTCTGCTTGGAGCAGGAGGCTTGACTGGGTTCTGTGACACTTGGGTTGACTTCATCTGCGTACTGGCAACAAAATTTGGACAGAAAACTGGATTTTCCCACTTCTTCTCTTCCTCTGTAGAAAGCAACAGCTCAGTGGGGGAAGCGTTGTGGTCCAGTCTTGATACAGCCGAGTCAGTCCTTCCTTCCTGTGAAACATCCTTCCTTCCGTCAGTCCAGGGAGTCCAAGGGAAAAAGGACACATAAATAACAAAACAGGGAGAGAGGTTAGCCAGCCTGGCCCTGAAAAAGTGGTAAAGGGTAACCCTCTGTTGCTGTTTACTGCTTGTGTTTGATTTTTCACTGTTTCTTAAACACTGTCAGAAAAGCCTGTGTCCTCTCTTGATGCTGATCTTCATTTAGGAGGAGATTTAGTTAAATTAGTGCTTGCCATCAAACCTGCAGACGTGCTCCAGCTGTCCCTGCTTGTGTAGGGGGGTTGGACTAGATGATCTCTAGAGGTCCCTTCCAGCCTCAACCTTCCTGGGATTCTGTGTGTGAAATTCCTCATCTCATGTAATGCTTACAGAAACGTGCAGACTTAAGAGCAGCTGAGGGATTTTTGTCCATTTTCTGTCCAAAGAGGACCCATTATCCGTTGTCCATCACATGCCAGTGGACTTTAAAAGTGTGTGGAGGCTGCACCACTGTAGAACTTTCTTGTTAATTAGATATTTCAAGATTTTTTTTTTTTTTTTTAATCAGAGTGAAAGTGAGAATTTGGAACAATTTTTTTTTTTTTTTCCCTGGACTGTCATGAGTTGGTTGGGCATCTTTAACCCTTTCAGCTTTAGCCCTGTGGAAAAGAGACTCTCAGGAGGCACAGGGCAAGCTCTGAAGTCAGTGTGTGCCCAGCCTGTCTACGGGAGAGGTGCCTTCCATCTAGAAATCACAACCTACACCTCTGACTCCAGACAGCTTCTTAGCTACGTAGTAAAGGAGGCAGCCAGACTCTGAGGCAGATCCCAGGAAGCTATGGCAGTTTTTTTGCAAGGTCAGTGCCCATCAAGTCAAAGGAAGCACTTTTCTGATGCTAATATGAAATAAATGGGTCCCTTTCTGGAAGGAGGGATGCCACATACCCTTGGACGTAAAGAACATTCCTAACACTAGCTGCCAGTTCCCTAATCCAGCCGCCAGACCCTGGACCTCCTAAGTCGTGGGCAGCGTTGAACCCGCTCCCTGGTGGTTCTCAGTGCCGGGTGGAGAGCTCTGTAGCACAGAGGACGTGTTTGATCTGCGCCTTCCAGTGCGGCAGGACCCTGTCACGTTTGCTGGCAGTTTGCCCAGCTTTTGGTGCAGTGCTACATGTGCCGTGTACAAAACGCTCATCGTGCTTTAGAGAAGCTCAGCCCGGAGGTGAGAACGTTTTGATGGTAAATCCGTGGGTGATCCCAACAGCTTGTCTTGGATTTATTGTAGGGCATGGAGGGAATAGGGGAGCACATGTGCCATCTGCCCTGTAGCAGTTTCTCAGGATGCCCAGATTTTCTTTTCCGTTTCTGGATATTCCCTGCGATAGGCGCCTCTTCCACGGACTAGCAGGGACCACCAGGCAACTACATTATATTTTAACACTTTAGGGAGTATATTGGGTATTAGCCCTGCAGCAGAACTGCTGTTTTGTATGGCCATGGGAAAAATACTGACAGATTCTCTGTTGATTCTGCACCTCTAGAGTCTTCTTTTGGGATCTTTGTGGTGTGGGGCAGACAGCATCTTACTCTTAGTCTTTGAATTCGGTGTTATGGGTGTAGCTAAAAGAATCACATAGTCTTTCCAGGGATAAAAGCTGGAAAAAAAATCTAAAGCACAATCCTGTATTTGGGATGAATTTCAGGAAGAAATTAATTTCAAGGTAAATATGTGCAAGTGATAACAGCTACAAGACACTGTCATAAAGGTGGTTCTTTAAAGGGTCCAGACTGTCATCTGCTTCTAGCAATTATTTACTTTTTTTTATGTTACCACAGGGTGTTTTCAGCAATCAACTGAACACAAAAGACTTGTGTTAAAGTCTTCCAATATATCTAGCCATCTTCACTGCATGTATCACGTTTAAAGAGTGACCTAAGCTCCTGAATACCGCCTTTCATTTGACTTCATACTTGCCAACAAACAACAACAACAAAAAACATATTCCAAAGCGGTAGGGTAGGAACTCGGGAGGAAAGCGAATAAAACCCTGTCGTCATAAGGAAGTCCAAGATCACAATGTTTGTGATTCTGCTGGAGAACAGAGTTCCCGAGAGCTCGTGTTGGATGACAGTGAAGGAGTCAAAGATTATTCCCGTGTCTTAGCGACTCGGCCTTCGTTTACCTGCGTTAGCAGTTGCGAAACTGCCTGTCTGAAGCGCTGCTGGCTCCGGCGGCTCGAGGGAGGAATCTCACGGGCATTTGTTTAGCTCTGCGCCGCCGACCTGTGCGTCAGGGCCTGTGCGGGCAGGCGGCGTCTGCCGTTCCTGCTCGGCTCAAAGGCAGGGCTTCCCGGTGCGCCGGTCGTGCCGAGTCTTGCCCGCCTGCTGCTGTGTTAGATCCTGGCCCAGCCTCCCCGGCGCAGCAGCGCGGGGCTTGGCGCGCTCCCGACGCCAGCCGGCCCTGCTTGTTCTTGCGGAACACCCAGGAAGCGCCTCTGGAAGACGCTGGGCGCCCTCGACGGGCTCCTGGCAGCGTGTGGGGTCCCGCTTTAAAGCGGAGCGTGCAGCTGCCGTGGACGTGCGAGGCCGGCGCTGTCGAGCGCCCCTCGCTTTGGCGAGGTGTTCGCGCGTGGTCTGCAGCGGCCGAACGTTGTCGTCAGTGCAGAGGAGCCCTGCAGTGCGATGTTGTAACCCAAACTGAGCAGAGCTTCGTGCCAGGGGAGTTTCAAAGCTGACTGCTTCCTCCTAATCTCTTAGCAGCAGCAGTGTTAACCTCTGGGCTTCCTCGGCTGGCTGAGCTAAGGTCTTCCCTCGCTCACGAGCGCTCGCCTAGAGGCTTCTGAGATGCACAGAGGTTTCTGCACAGTAGGGTTCATGCTCAGCTTGGAGCTTGTGCAGTTCTGCTGCTTCCAGCGCATCGTGGGTTGTGGTAAACGTTGGAGGTAGGGACTGTATCTTCACATTTGGACCAAGTCAAAGCCTGGCTTTGTTCTGAGGGCATCACTGGCAACGTCTGTTTCCTCTCTCCTTGCTGCTTCAGGGGGTCCTTCCACCCATGTGAGTGGCTGCTAACCGGGGCCTCAGTCCAGTCTCGTGCATTTCTGCTGCCCCCAGCTCTGTTCTTACAGAAGCTGTTCGTACAGAGCATCGGGAGGCAGTGCTGCTGACCGAGTATCATATGCAGTGTCCTAAAACAGCAGCTGTACGTTCTGTATCTGGACTAAGCAGGGCAAGTGCTGAATTTCCAGCTGGGGAGGCTGTGTTTCAGCCGCCAGCCAAGCCAAGGGAAGGTCATTGCAGACAGGCCTATGGGAGCAGTGCCTACGCTGCCGAGGGTTCCCTGCAGCAAATATAACTTCCTGGAGACTTGGGGTGTCATTTTTACTTTTTTGGAACTCTGATGGTCGTGTTTCTTTCAAGCAGTGGGGATGATCTGCTCAGTGAGTGGATAAAAATAATGGTGATTTTTAAGGGTTGGCCTGCAAAGCATTTAAATTTGGGTTTATGCTTTTCCCTTAAAAGAATTTGCTGAATTTTGGAGTTTAAATATTAGACTTGCCATCTTGCATTCTTTAGAAATGATTCTGGTTTTTAGTTGTATGCAGTTCTGGGAACGTTAGAGGAGGAGTTACTGAGTTACTTAAGGATATACCATCATCTCAATGTCTCAGTGTGTGCAAACATGTAGGGCTACTGAATTTTAACACAGCAGTTTGTCCTATATGTCAGCCAAGTATGTGAACTAAAGCTTTACCAGTAAAGATTAATGAAAAAAAACCCCATTCCTTTAAATTTGAAATGATTAAAAATTGTTCCTAGTTTCTATTTCTTTCCTTGTTCTGTCATGACATTAGTCAGAGAGTCTCTGTGGTGCCTTCTAGGGTTGCTCAGAACTAATTTGTTAGTGCATGGGTGAAAAGGAGGATGCCCTTTTTTAGAGGATCACAGACCAGTTGAGGTTGGAAGGGACCTTTCGAGATCATCTAGAGCAGCTCCCCTGCCCGAGCAGAATGCCCAGGACCAGGTCCATGTGGCTGTTGAGTATCTCCAAGGATGGAAGTTCCACAGCCTCTCTGGGCAACTTGTCCCAGTGCTCAAGCACTTACAGTAGGCAAGTTTTTCCTTCTGGTCAGGTAGAACTGCCTGTGCTTCAGTTTGTGTCCCACGTCCCTTGTCCTGTTGCTGGGCCCCAAGAAGAAGGTGGCTCCATCCTCTTTTCAGGATATTTGGACACATTCATAAGACGTTAAACACATTGACGCCAGACTTTTTTCAGTGGTAGCCAGCGCCAGGACAAGAAGCAACAGCCACAAACCAATCTTGCCTTTTGCCCTGCTCCTTCCTGACACGGTCCTGAACTCTGCCATCTCAGGGTCACTACGACCAAAGTTCTTCAATGAGCCATTCATCCCAATGGCCTTAGGCACCAGCCAGGGAGGAGATGAACAGTTGTCTGGCAGGGATGCCCACTGTTGTGTTTTTCTTTTTTTAATCTCTAGAGAGTGTCTGGACTCTTATACTGGCTGCATATTTTGAGCAGAGCTCTGCAGCTGAAGCTGGCACGACTGCTGTGGTTGCAGCTTCGGTGCAGCCTGCAGCTGGCTTCTAACTCCTTCCTCTAGCCTTCTTCTGAATATGATAGAACTGCATCCCTTAGTTTGGCAATGGAGCTTAGGCCAGGCTCAGCCCTGGATACAGTACTGTGTCTCAGGTCCCGTAGTGTTGAGAAAAGCCAAAAAAAAGAATACNAGCTGGCACAAGTGCTATTGTTGCAGCTTCGGTGCAGCCTGCAACTGACTTCTGACTAATTCCTTCCTCTAGCTGCCTTCTGAATATGATGGAACTGCATCTCCTAGTGTGGCAATGGAGCTTAGGCCAGGTTCAGCCCTGGATACAGTACTGTGTCTCAGGTCCCATAGTGTTGAGAAAAGCAAAAAAAAAAAAAAAACNGTAGTGTTGAGAAAAGCCAAAAAAAAGAATACCTTGCCTGGCTTGGATACAGTTCTAGGCTTAATGCATCCCAGAGCTTGACCTGCCTTGTTCTCAAAAGGATGACTTTGCAGGTCAGTCATAGTCTGCTCTTACCTCTCTCCTTGTTCTCTTTTTGGGAGCTTCGTTTTCCTGTAGTGCAGGATTTGGCCTGTGATGGATTTCAGTTTGGATTTTTAACTCCTCGTTTGTGTTACGATTATTCCATGTTCTGTGCTTGCCGTCCCTCCCACCTTGGTGCAGTCTGTGTGTTGTCTCGGTTTCCATTCTGTTCCATCATTCATGTTGTTAATGAAACGATGGGATTGTGCTAGGAAAGCATTAGAGAGGAAAGATTACTCTTCTAATGCTTCATATATTCTTCCCCTACTTTAGAGTCAGCCAAATACAGCATGGTTCTAAGAAATGAAATCCTTCATAGACGGAGATAGTCTCTTTTATGAAAATTTAGGTTAGTTAGAAGGATTATATGTTGCTTTTGGAGATAAGCAGAATCCTTTTCATCCAGACTGGCACAAAACTATCCTCTTAAAAAAAAAAAAAATCAAAGATGCCAATTAGCTTGTTAAATAATCTGTTGACAGCTCTGCTCTCGGTTGTGACATGAGACCAGAACATTCCCTCTGTGCAGGTATGTGCTCCTCCCTGCTCAGAGGGCCTCCACCTTAGTGAATACCCAGGAAGCGAGTGCTGAGCGACCCGTGTCCAGCTGCAGCCTGCAGGCTTTGGTTGTCTGGCCGTACACGGTCCTCTTGGGATTTTAAATGCGAAGGTTTCCATGAAGGACTGGAGCAGGTCACCTCTGTCACCGCATGCTGAAATTAGAGGATTTTCCCTGTCGAGCAGCAGACCTGTTGCTGGGTTTGTTTCACCCTACACTTCTGCCTGCCTACAGGAATGCACCAAAAACCAAGGAGCGGCTGCAGAGGAGCCTGTTCCTCACTCTTGCTGTTAAACTGAGCAATGGGGCACAAGGGCTTTTCACCTGGAAGTCACAAAGCAAAGCACAGCTTGTCTAACCCACCAGAGTCAGTGCCTGACAGTGATGAGTTATTATCCTTGGTTTCCATGTCTGCCTTAAGTCTTTCTTTTCCTCCAATATCTGATGCAAATCCAGCAGGGCAGTTTTTCCTTCTTTTTTCTTTAGTTATAAGATGGGCTCTTACCGAAGGCCAGTGAATTACAGAGCTGGATGTGGTTTCTGTGGACCTGCTAGCCCTCAGAGAGGTCTCCTGGATCGCTTTATTAGAGTGCCCCAAACCCATGTCAACTTTTAGCATCCCCAGCAAGCGGTGGCAGAGATTAGCAGTTTAGTGGCATGTCCCAAGAAGCACCACCTCCCCATGCAATTTAGAGATGTCAGTCGTACTTCCCTTGAGTCTTCTCCTTTTCCAGGCTAAAATAAAATCTATCCTGTCGGTGCTTTCCTTTGCAGGAGCCACACATTTGATCATCCTTCATGCCTATCTTTTCTAGCTGGCCACATAGGTTGAGATAGCATCAGAATTGTAAATATAATGTGAGATGCTGCCACACCATGGATTTATATCATGGCATATTTATATTTTCTTCTTGATGCTACACTTCTTACCTGGTAACTTAGAGTAATGGATTTGATTTTGACTGCTGTGGTGCAGTAGGCTGGTGTTTTCATGCCTCTGCTTACAATAGACCCAAGACCTCCTTCCTGTGCGACTGCTCTAAGCTTAGTTATTTTGCATGTAAAGCCAGGATTTTTTTTCTCCATGTGCATAATTCTGTGCTACTCTGCACTGAATTTCACCTGTCACTTCTTTGCTTAGACTTGGAAGTCCCATCTGTAGCTCTTCACAGTCAGTCGCTCTCTCGATGTCCCTGAATATCAGAGTATATTCAAGTGATTTTAGGAATGTGCCAAACTTGTAGGAATGTGCCAAATGCAAGGGCTCTGTGTCTGTGGGAAACTTGTATTTTATCAGAGCATGGTGCTCGAGCAAATAAAATGAGCAGTGGAAGAAAGGGAACTTGGGGAGGTCTTTGACCAGATACTGTGAAGTGATGCCTCCATGGTTAGCCTTAAAAAACTGGAAAGTGCCATTTTCCTTCTCGAACATCATTGTATGATCTGAGGACCAGGGAGCCATTGCTGCAGCAACAGGTTTTTTTTAAATGCCACTTTATTTCAGTGGGACGTCCAAAAGAATGTTGCAAACAGACTGTAGGGCTGACTTTGCCAACAGTGCACCACCGAGGCAGCAAAGGTAGTGGGGATGCCCGGAACGATGGGCTGGGGGTCAGTGTGATGCTGTGCAGCCTATTCTGAATAAATCACCGTGTGACACTGACTTCCAGAGCTGCTCCCATGCGTGTGGTAGCAGTGGGCGACCTGGGAGCCTGTGCTTCGGGCTGGGGAGCAGAGCTTCTGCCTTTTTCCACAGTGCCCTTCCAGCTTGGGGGAAAGCAGCCGTGCTAGTCGTAGAGAAAACTCCTTATAGGGAAATGCATTAGATAGCTAGCAGCTAAAATATTCTCTTTTTACCACTTAAAAATGTAATTCATTGAGCACTTCCAGGAAGAAAGCCGTAGAAGGAACTGGTTTCCTGTGGTAGTGGCTCCATGAGCTCATCTTTTGGGATGGCCTTGGGAATGATCCCTGTTTTCTGCAGGGTGCTCAGGGATCTGGAGGTTTCTGAATGGCAGTGCCAGCCTCTTGGCCAGGAAATTCAACAGCAATTCAAGGAGAGGTGCTAATGTGAATGTCCTACCAGGAGGAGGACAGAGGAAACCCTCTGTCAGAGGGAGTGCAGAGAAACACTCAACACTCCAGAACCAGTGGGATGTTTTTATGTCCGTGTGGCGCTCACATACCAATAGGAAGAAAGTGGAGGCCGAGGTCACCCATATGCATCATGATCACCTTGATTAGAGGGAGTTGTGAGCACCTGTAGCTGACATTATTAGATGTAGGTATCAAGGTTGCTTTTCCAAGCTCTGTAGATGCTGCTGGGCGATAACTGCATGGCTTTATGCTTTTGGGTGCTATAGCCCATTTTATAGCATGATGCTTCTCAGATGGGCATTTCCTGCATGGGTGGGCATGAGCCTTTGTGCCTTGACAGGAACAAGGTGCAAATACAAGAAATTAAGAAGAGCTGTGTTAAATCAAACCGACATTTTGCCTAAGCTGTATCCTGTCTCCAGGACTGGCTAAAGACAGTTTCCTAGGAAGGAATTCAAGAATGGGGCAAGTGTCTAATGATGGAGCCCCCAGTATTCACCTAGTCTCTAGCAATTCTTGGTTCAGAGATGCTGAGCTAGGAGTGGGTCCTGGTGTGGATGCCCCTTGGTGGATATTTCTTCCATGAATTTGCTTTTTGAACCCATGTGAACTATTAGCTTCCACAATGCCCTGTGGCAGGGAGCTCCCCTGCTTAACAACGTGTATGTGAAGAGAAACAGAGTCCGGAAATGAACTCAACTAGAGACAAATGTGAGATAGCTGTAGGGAAAAGAAAAACTAAAAAAGGATTGAAAGTGCCAGTAAGATCTGAAGCCAATATTATTGTCCCATCTTACAGCACAAACGTGACAGAAAAGGCTGGAGAAGATAGAGGTGTTCTTGAAGAATAAGATCTGTGGTGACCAGATGAAAGGTTAGAAGAGAAAGCGTAGGAGGCAAGTTGGAGAGGGGGCTGATGTGGGAGATGGGTTTGAAAGCAGAGCAGATTTTACCATGGGCTGAATGTCTGGGGAAAAGGAAAGATTGAGAAATAGAGGCAAACTTGAATGCTAGAGAGGCAGGGGCTGGCGCGGGAAGGATCTGGGGAGAAGTTGCTGTAAATCAGAACAAAGAGCCCTCTAACTCGGCATCCTAACTGCAGCAGCAGCCAAACCCAACCTCTTGGGAGGAGTAGGAGAACAGGGCTGATATAGGATAAGATTTTTTGTGTGTTTCCAGGGACTTCCTGAGTTGCAGCATTTTCTGGTCTTTTGCATTTAAGAGTCGTGAATTTTTCTTCCATGAATTCTTCTAATGCCTTTCTGGATCTATAGACATTTTTGGCCTCTATAATTATCTTCAGGCAGTGAGTTCCCTTGTTTCCCTGCTTGCTCTGAGCCTCCCCCAATCATTGCAGCTGATGCCCATCAGTCCTCGTGTTCTGGAATCTGATGACAATCAGGTAGAAGGTAGAAAGCAAAAGAAAGGATAACCTCATGGTGGGAAAATTGAGTTAACACCTGAATCTTTCCTAAGGTTTTTGATCCTTTGGCTTTTGTGGTAATCTGTAGATGAGTTTACTTCCAAGTAGCATCTTGATGCCAACAGGTGTTATGGGAATGAGAACAAGAAATCCAATGAAATCCAGTGAAAGCAAATGTGACAGTAAAATTGGTTTCTTAGGACAGTGCAAATAGCAGCAAGGGGCATTAAGGCAAAGAAGAAAAAGATCATCCCCAGCTTCATGCTCCAAAAGTTTGGAGCATTTTATTTGAAATGGCATGAAGAAAGCAGAAGGGTAATTCTTGAGGCCTGAGATGTGCTAAGGTCCAAGGGTGTCCCACCAACTCTTCTGCTTGCCCACAACGCACAAAAATAAAAAAGTAAAATTGTTAAATCCAAACATAAAGCAAATTTAGAGCTTCTCAAAAGTAATAACATGTTGACTGCTGTTTGTGCAAGGCATTTTTTGATGACCAGCAGATGGGACCGGCATGCTGAAAGGCTTTGAAGGGAATAGGTCTATTTTTGCAGAAGAATGTTATGCTCTGTCATACAGATAGTTTTCTCCTTGCTGCAGTGACCCTGCCAGCTGTAGAGCTCTTTGTACCGATGCACAGGCACCAAATCCATCATTTACTGACGAAAAAGCTAGCGCCTATCACGTAATGGCCAAATGATCAGTAATCATTTACTTAGGAATCTTGAATACGGGTACCTTACAGCAGCTCTGCAGTTAAAGACACCTGCTCTGCTGCACGCAGTGAAGCCGCAGTCCTGCTGCCTGTGCGGAGCTCAGCACAGCTCAAGGAAGCTACTAAATGTGGGCAATTGGGGGTGGCTTTTTTGCTCTGCCGCTTTCACATCAGCTCTGCCCCTTCGAGACTTTGCAGGTCCCTTTCTAATGCTGCAAACAGAGCGGCCCTTGGCATTCAGAGGGTGACCCGATGTTTCTGCAGTGTCGGCGTCCAGAGCCTCCCGTGCATCTGCAGAGCCTGCTGCAGTCTCCCCCACTTGCCCTAGACTCTCTTCGGTGTCTTTGTTTTAGTCTCCTTGAATGCTGTGGTCCCTGTGGTTATTTTTGGCTCCTGTCTCCTTATTTCACATGTCTCTAGTCNCCGCTTTCAAATCAGCTCTGCCCCTTTGAGACTTTGCAGAGCAGGTCCCTTTCTAATGCTGCAAACAGAGCGGCCCTTGGCATTCAGAGGGTGACCCGATGTTTCTGCAGTGTCGGCGTCCAGAGCCTCCCGTGCATCTGCAGAGCCTGCTGCAGTCTCCCCCACTTGCCCTAGACTCTCTTCGGTGTCTTTGTTTTAGTCTCCTTGAATGCTGTGGTCCCTGTGGTTATTTTTGGCTCCTGTCTCCTTATTTCACATGTCTCTAGTCTAGTGCTCTATTAGTCAATATTCAAACCATTTCCAGATTGTTTAGCTTGTTCTGACTTTGAGAATTTCCTCTCCCACCAGATGCAGACATTTTTGAGATGGTTAGTTCCTAAAAATACAGACATCCCTAAATGTCGCTTGGCGTTTTTCTTCTCTGTTTAGTGGGGCCAGAGTGTCCCTTTCCCTGCACTGTGTAAGTAAATAAATCATCTGCCTCCCTCTTCAGATCTCCCGGGAGGGTTGTTAGGTGCCTGCATGCTGAACTGATGCCACATTCCGCTCTTAGACTCTGACACACTCATATTTAGTCTGAATATTTTTATACCATTTTGATGGAGTATTTTTTTTCCCTGTTCCCGCAAGTATGTATCATTGTGCCCGATCAAGAATACGGTGCCGTGAGGAGTTCGTAAAAAGCAGAAGGAAGGAAAGTTTTTCATAAATTGCTTTTCTCTATAATTCGCTGCAGTACTTTCCATGTACTGCAACTCGTGACACCTGTGTCCTTCCCTTGCAGAAAAAAAAAAAAAGGCAGAGTTATTTTGCTTTGCAAATGAAAAATGACATGCTAGACTCCTCCCGTTCCATCCCAGCCTGGGGCAGGGAAGAAAAAGCTCACTGATGCTCTCATCACGTTGAGCTGCCATATAGGCCCAAATCATCAACGCTGCTGGGTTAGAGTGTGAACTTGTCATGTTCAATTTCATACGTATGCGACACCAGAAGACCTGCCCTAAACCCTGCAGATGTTTGCACGCACATGGCAGAGCAGAACACACCTGACTCCAGTCTAAGCAGTTTCCCCTGTAGTGCTGAGATGCCTGAGTTGCTGGCAGAAATGCTCTTGCTGCCCCAGATTTTGCTGCTCGCTGTCTCCAGGACCATCCTCGTGTCTGAACTGACTGTGGAGCTTCTCATGCAATTGGAATACACAGGCTGGAGTCCTATATTGCCTGGGGCTCCCGTTCCCCAGGTGTGCTCAAACACTCCCAGCATTGTACTCAGTGCAAGAATATGGTTCCCACGGGTATTTTGAGCCAAAGTTAAGCAGAAAATAGAGCAGGGAGGGTCTAAGCTCACCCCAGCATCTGGGGGAGGAGGAGGAAGGAATTCCAAGTCTATGCCCTATCCACAAGGGTATGGACATGTTCAAAAAAGAAAAAAAAGATCTCTGTTCTTCCCCTTGCAATGGGACCAGGTGTCAACTGAAGAATTCAAAACTCGCCCTCAGTTTGGATCTGACATGCAAAGGACCCCATGAACTACAAAAAGGCGAGTTGTAGTTATGCATATTCTGGAAATAATTGACTTTCTGTAGCCTATAGTTAGTGCTGCTCTCCGAGACCCCTGGAACTCCCTAGGTACAGTTTCAAAAGTAAAAGAAAAAATGAAAGGAAATAAAACGTGCTATAGTTCAAGGGTTTAATAATTCCTGTTCATTTTGAGGTCTTGATAAGCCTGAAACTTGATGTATGGACATGCCCCAGTGATGGGTACCATAGAAGACAAGCAGTGCCATCGCTGAAGGCTGGGGTGTCCACAGCCGCAGTGAGGGATGCTGCATGATCAATTTAAAGACATAAGCAAAAAGATAAATGATTAATTGCAAAATGTGTTTGTGAGAGATAAAGTCCTGTAGCATTAGACGGAAATGCATGAGAGCTGGCAGTATTTTTATCTTGGCGTAGCAGAACTGTGTGGAGGGGGAATCTATAGTTACTCCTACATGAACACGCTGGGAAAGACCTAAAGTCACGAGCAGCTGGTGCTCAGGGTACTCTGGTACCAACAACCCAATCAAAGCAAGGTACGTGATAAGATGCTTTTATGCATTTGGAGAGGAAGCTTCATCCCTCAAAGGACTCCTGGAAGTTACTGTACAGGCCTCAAGTAGCAGCAGTTTCATTTCCCTTCCTGAATTGGAATATAGTTATTTCCCAATTCACAGTGTTTCATGTAGTTCAGGTGTTTCTAGCTGAACGTTTTGGCTGCTGTGCACACAGCTGTGAAACGACTGCATTTGTTTTGCGCAGGTCGTGCAGTTATAGTCGCAGTGGAAGCGTCTATGGTCGTGACTGTCCTGCTGCTAAAAAGGTGTTTTCATGAAACTGTAAATAATGATGGAAAAAAAAGTATGTTTTTTTTTAAGTAAATTGTAATTAGGACTTATGAAAATACTGCAGTCAATATCCCAAATAATAAATTTTCACAAATGTTTAAAATAATTCAATAGCTAAAAACTCTGTGGATAAACAAGAATCACAGAGTGGCTGATGTTGAAAGGGGCTTTCAGAGATCATCTAGACTCTGCTGTTCAAGCAGGGTCACCTAGACAGGGATGCCCAGGACTGTGTCCAGGTGCTGTTCAGTGTCTCCGGGGATGGAGCACCATGGCCATTCAGGGCAACTTGTCCTAGTGCTCGATCATCCTCACAGTAAACAACTTTTTGCTTCCGTTGAGATGGAACTTGCTGTGTTTGTTCCTGTCGCCTCTTGTCTTGTCACTGAGCACCATCATCTGCCTTCTTTACGCCCTCCCTTCAGGTATTTACACACATTCATAAGATCCTCTGTAAGTCTTCTCTGAGCTAAACAGTGGCAGCTCTTGCAGCCTTTCCTCGCATTAGAGGTGCTCCACTCCCTTAATCATCTTAATAGCCCTTTGCTAATCTCTGTCTGACAGGATGAGGGGTAACGGGTGCAAGTTGAAACACAGGAAGTTCCACCTTCATATGAGGAAGAACTTTGCTGTGAGGGTGCCCGAGCCCTGGCCCAGGCTGCCCAGAGAGGCTGTGGAGGCTCCTGCTCTGGAGATCTCCCAACCCGCCTGGATGGACCCTGTGCCCCTGCTCTGGGTGTCCCTGCTGGAGCAGGGGTTGGACTGGGTGATCCCTAGAGGTCCCGTCCACCCTCAACCATTCTGGAATTCTGGGATTCTTGTACTGGAGAACCCAGAAGTGGACACACAACTCCAGGTGTGGCCTCACCAGGGCTGAGGAGAGCACAGACATCACCTCCCTTAACCTGCTGGTGACACTCTTCTCCGCTGGCTGAGACACCATTGGCCTTCTTTGTCACACGGCCACATTGGTGGTTCATCGTCAACACGTTGTCCTCTTGGTCCTTCTCTGCAAAGGTGCTACAGAAAAGAGAAGAAAGCAGGAAAAAAAAAGGATAATTGTAACTAGACATTGTTAGGAAATGCAGGCACTTCCTAAAACCAGAAAACCCAATGAGAAATCTATAGCGGAAAAAAAAGTAGAATCAGAATGAGTTATGTAGTAAATCCTAGTGAATTCACTGTGGTGTTCACTCGTAAGTTACTTTTTAAGTAGATAAAATTCTGTGTCGGCTTTCTATAGTGAAGTTACAATTTGGCTAAATGTGCTATAATTCTTTTTAGATCGGCCAAAAATCTTCTCTCCAGTAAGGTATTTACTCACCACAGTCTCATTTTCTCTTGATATCTGCTTTGAATAATTCAGTGTTTAAGATTTCCAAAACTTTCTACATGCCTCCTCAGAACATGTTTTCAAGAATACGAATCTAAGTGGATGTTGTTGTGACTCTTCGGTTAACGCAGGCTTGTCTTGTTCTGGTGAAAATACTGGACATTCAATGATTTCTTCTGATTTTAAAGGCAAAAAATAATATTCTTCTGATGGATTTCTTGAACTTTCTCAAAACTTTTCCCAAGTTTTGGGAAAACTTTTCACCTTCTAGTTCTTATACATAAGGACATATCTATCCGAGGATAGATGGCTGCCATCCAGGTGCCTATGTCTGAGCCAGTATTTATATTCTCTTTAATGTCAGTGGACAGAATCAGGCACTTCAGGAGCAATTCCCTTCCTCCGGATTAAAGCAGTGTCACCTTGGGAAGGTCAGATGAATACCCTTTGAGAGACTTTTTCTCATGTTATCAGTGTTTTGGACAGTTAGGTTTAACTGAAGTGTCCATATTATTTTTTCCACTGCCTCTATTTTTTACTATTTGTGAAATAGCTTTTGTCTTTCTGGTTATTTCTGGAAATAAATAATAGTGCAAGGTTAGGAACTGTTCTCTTCTTATGTGGAACAATAAATAAAACTGAAGTCGGAGTGTCGGTTTCTTCAGTATATTTACCAGCTGAGCAAGAAATTAAGGAATTGATTTAACAAAACTTGTTTAACCATTTCTCAGGAATGCTGATTGACATTAATAACAGTTCTGATGTTTGAATCCTGCATCAGCCCTGCTGAAATTTTGGTATCAATGACAGGCTAAAAATAATGGTCATGGACAGTCATAGAGTGATTGAGGTTGGAAGGACCCCAGAGGTCTGTGATACCAGTCTTCACTCAAAGACCAACTTAAAACATTCGCTGCATCTAATGTTAGCATTTTATATTGGCTGATTCCATCTTAGAAATGTAAACTTTATTTATGATACTGATATGCTCAGATTCAATTAGATTTGGTTTCTAAGCCCTGGAATTATTTCTGGGGATGTAAAGAGGTTAAAGGGTCTTCTTCTGCTTGAAGAGGTCTTGGGTCTCCATTTATGTTTGTAAAGGCTGTTGCTGTTAATGTCTCCCTGTTCTCGTTTATTAAGATAAATATATTGAGCAATAAATCATCTTGCAATTAATCATCTCAGCTGAGGAGGAAGTGGGGAGATTTCAGGGCCTTTTTCTGCTGGAGCTCTGAGTATCTCCAAGGATGTAGATCCCACAGCCTGTCTGGGCCCCTGTGTCAGTGTTTGAGCACTTTCCTGGTGAAAAAAAATCTAACTGGATTTTTTTTTCTCATTGTAGCTTGTATCTTGTCCTTTCACTACACACCTCTGATAAGAGCCTGGTTATCTTCTCTACACCCTCCCATTAGGTAACAGTGGCCTGCAATAAGTTCTGCTCTTTACCTTCTCTTTTCCAGGCCAAACAAATCTGATTCCCTCACCTTCTCCTTGTATGTCCTGTGCTCCAGCCCATGACCCTTTTGGTGGCCTCTGCAAGACTAGCCCCTATACATCCATGTCTTTTC
The DNA here is from genome assembly GCA_013389825.1 of Crypturellus undulatus. NCBI lineage: Eukaryota > Metazoa > Chordata > Aves > Tinamiformes > Tinamidae > Crypturellus > Crypturellus undulatus. The sequence goes on from VWPW01012793.1 coordinate 76,960, forward strand.
TTGTCCTGTGGGAACCCACATTGGCTAACGTGCTCCAGATGTGCCCTCACAGCTGCTGGGCAGAGCCATCCTGGACACGTTGGCTGCGTTTTTGCTAGTGCAGCCCTTCCTCACCGCAAGGCCATGCTGCGTTCAGCTTTTTCTCCTGCAGGACCCCCAGATCCTTTTCTGCAAAGCTGCTTTCTAGCCCACTAGCCCCAGCCTGTCCTGGTGCCTTGCTGTATTCCACCTCTGCAACAAGACTTAGCATTGATTTCTCTTGATAGTCCTGTCTGCCCCTTCCTTGGCCTGTCAGCCTTCCTCGGAAAAGCTCTCCAGCATATCAGCCACTCTCCCTCCCTATTTCACATCATCCACAAACTTGCTGACAGCCCATTCCATCCCATCACCTAAGTCATTAATAAAGACATTAAACACTACCAGTCCCAGCATCAGTCCCTGAGGAGTGTCACAAGTAATTGGTTCACCATCACATATTTATATATTGTTCATCTTCCAGATTGCTGAAAGACTTTTGTGCCTGTATTATGGCTGTATCCTTTAAGACATTCAAACTAAGCAACTTTAACAGGAGAAAAAAAAGTGAAGATTTTAGGCTGTAAATGTGAAAATCCTCTTATTCAGTGAAGGAGCAGCTTACTCCAAAATGAGTGTTCATTCACAAACTTAAAATAGAATAAGGTGAATTACATCTGAGTTATTTTTAATTTACAAGTATTCAGGGCCACATCCTTTGGGTGTCTCCACATCCTTTGCATATTACCCATATTTGGGTTGTCATCACACCAAATCAGGTAGAGAATCAGATTTGTGAAAATACTTAAACAGCGAATGAGATTTCCATGTTGCGATTCTGACTTAAATTCATTTGCAGTTGATTTGAGTTGGGCAGTTTGATAAATCCCAGTAGTTTCTTACTTGCACATATTAGTGCCCTGTCTTCCTTCTGGCACCCAGATTTTGAACACTATGATTCAATATATCTCGTGACATGTTACTCTACAATTTGCTTTGGGAAAGCTGCTCTTGCTATGCTGTCCACTGGACAACAGGGCTTTACTGTTGGGTCTTGCGTTTATGTTAGTGATGGTCTTTGGCCCGTGTGAGGAGATTAGAACAGGATTCCTTTGGTCCTAGAGACTCCTCAGCACTAAAATTTTGATTTTGATTTTGATTTGATTTTGAAATCTCTTACTGATTGGGGTTATGAGGATGAGAGATAGATCCAAAACTGGCATTGAAACTTCATTGTTGGTGACTGTTGAGAGTACACTGGAAAAAGCACTAGGAAATCTCTCATAAATATGTATGGGATGAGATGTGGGGTGTTTCTTCATCTGAAATTCTCCAAATTTATGACTCCAAGTTTGGCTACTTAAAACTATTCAATTCTGCACTGAGTGCCTTCATGCATCAAGAGTCTCCTTAAATCCAGAAATGAATCTTTATTTAGAATTCCTTTCCCATCACTTTAGCTATCTAAGCCTGGACAATTTATTTCCTCACCACAGCGACATGGAGAGGGGGAGGGCATATTCCCTGAAATAATGTAGATCCTGCTCTGATGATGAAATGAGTCTCCTTGGAATTTACCATTGTCTGCAGAGTATGACCAAATCAGGCTTCAATATATAAACCTCACAATGGTGTGAGTTAGAGCCAAGGAATTCCAACCTTTTCTCTTTGAAGGACAAAGTTGATTATTTTAGGGTTTATATGTCTGGAAGAATAGCTGCTCACTGTATTCCTACTTAAATGGCTTGTGATGCATGAGCAAAGGATGACAAGGGACCTTTGGCTTTGAAGCAGTTCTCACACTGCTTTGTTTTTTGGAGGAATTGGCTGAAATAGTTTGTTCTGAGTCATTTCTACAGGAAAGGTTGGGCCAGATAGAGAAGGAGCAGTGGCTCTAGGCTGGTCGAGTGTATGCGCGTGTGTGCGGGACACGAGGGAAGTCTTGTTCTTGTGGAGCAAGACGGGGCTAGCGGAGGGGATTCCCATGCAACTTTTGCAACGCTCGAGCTATTTGTGCACTGTATAGAAGGGATCTGCAGTTAAGCTGTGATCTAGTGAGCCCCACAAAGCCCGTCAGCAAACTAAATGAAGACTTTAAGGGTCCTGTTGATCCTGGAGGAGTTTACTACAGCATATATGTATTTCTGATACATCACAGGGTCTTTTTATCTTGATAATTGTCCACTTTATTTGAGATCTTACAACTATTTCCTATTGATGGCTCTTAGAATAGTTATTTTATGCATAATTTGTCCTAAAAAGTTTTGAAAAAATGTTTTAGCCTCTAAGGACCTAAAATTTCATGCCATCATGGTCTGAAATTTTATTTAGGGTGCTCACAAGTATTGAGAATCCCCACTTGTTAGCAGTTAGTGACTGGCAGTGCCTCCATAAGCCTAGAATCAGTGCAGTCCAACATCAGAGCTTGCAGCTCTGTAGTGAAACAGTTAATTTCCATGTGCTTCTGGTTAGGATGTGTTGTGTGGGAAGGCAGAGTTGTGATCCTTAAACGCTGAAGCAGTTCCATTGGAAAGGAGTGAGGACAACTTCAGCTGTTGACTCCTGCAGGCTGCAAGGGAAGATCTGGCTGATCAGGAGGCTTCAAAGCCTGCGAATGCTGAGACCTCCGGTGATCCAAGGAACAGAGAATTAGGTAGGAAAGACTGACTGCAAAGACAGGTGGTCTCTGTACCTGTGGTCTGTCCAGGGGGGACCTTGATGCTAGAGATCCAGAAGGGTTTATTGGGAAAACAATGTCTTTAGACGATCCCTTTGGCCTTGGGTGAGTGTCTTCTTCTCTTCAAGCTTGGCTTCTGCTAAGGGATCTGTCATTCTCCCACTACTTGCTGAGCTGAATTTTAGCTCCCCTTCCAAAGATTTGAATCAGCAGAATCAGCCCCTAAGTCAGATTATCTTCTGGCATTTCGAGCCGCCTCTGGCATCCATACTGTAGAAGAGTAACCCTTGGGGTGATGCCCCCTTGTATCTCAGCTTGTTCTTTATGGTGCAGGAGCTGTGAGAAGGTAGCCTGAAGGACAGGTGTAAATCCTGGCACCTCCCTGCCTCCCCTCAACACACACAATTTGTAGAATTACCATGTGCAGATGTGAAGGGGGGGAATGCTGGTTCACCATCAGAATTGGCTCCTTCTCAGGAAACTGTTCCCATTCTTCCTCTCTTTCCAGGTAGAGACTCCCATCAGGCCATACCCAGTCCCCTTAGTGGAGCTTGAGCCCTTGCTGTCCTCCACTGTGGGACTTCCTCAAGGCTCCAGGCATGTGAGAGGAGGGACACTGCTCCATGTAGGTGGCGGCTGATGTTTCAGGGATATTTGAGGTAGTGAAGAAGAAGGAATAACAGGAAGACCATCTCCCTGCCCCCTCTGGGCACCGACCTTTGGAGGCAGCTTCCCATTTTCTAGTGCTTTCCAAGAGACTGTAAGGCTGCTCTTGCCATGTGTCTATCCATGACGAGGAGCCTGGAGCTGCTCCCCGCGCTAACGCGGAGCTCCCCGGCACCGTGTGCCCTGCTGCGGCGGGAGGAGCAGCCTGCACTGGCCGCTCTCTGGAAGTCAGCGCTGCCCCCGCGCGTCTCCGTGAGCACCGGACCTGTGCTGGCCGCAGCACCCGCCAACCGGCACCTCAGAGCGAGCTTGGAGTGCAGCTGCTGTTTGCTAGCGGGCCTGACCCGCGCCTCGTGCAAGTTAACCATTAACTCCCTGCTCCGAGGCAGGCTGGGAGCAGCGTTGTGTTCTCAGGGCGCTGTGTGGCCGCTCGCTTCGTCCTTTCCTGTGACATTCTCAAAGACACCCTGGCGGGGTGGGATGAGGTGAGCGCCGCTCCCTGCTCGCAGCCAAGGGCGCTGATGCGGAGTCGCAGCCCGCATGGCCCTTCCGAGGTAATGAACCCAGAAGTGTGCGGCCGCGGCGTGATGCGGCCACAGTGACGAGGGAGCCGGAGCCACATCCGGCGGCCGCTGCCCTGCCAGCAGACGCAGCTGACCTCAGGGTCCTCCCCGCAGGCTCTTCCACGCCGCTCCTTGCAGCTGCCTGGCCCGAGCGGGACGGCAGGAATACTGTGCTCGGCCCTGAGCGGGACGGTCCCTGCGGACAGGGGCTCGGGAGCGCTGCAGGTGGCTCTCTGCACCCCCGTCTCCGCCGCCCGGCAGGAAATGAATCACCTTTGGTCAAAGGCTTTGTGCCAGGGCCCTGCAGTCTCCTTTAACAGCCCCGTCTCCTCCCCACATCCTGCTCTTCCCTTCTTGGCGCTGTGAAATAGGAAACTCGTAAGTGTTTCCTCTGCAGGGAGCTGCAGCAGAAATGCGGCCGGCCGAGTCCTCCTGCATCACAGGCGGGCCAGGCGAGGGTGCAGGTCACAGAGCTGCTGGCATCTCGCCCTCCTCGTACTCCTGCTGGCCCCTTCCACACGTGTGTGGGGCTGGAGGAGACCCTGGGCCCAGGAGAAGACAAATGTTAATTCAGGGAGCCGGAAGGGGATCTTGGATCCTCCCATTAACCATTCAGACGTGCTCAGCTTCCAGCCATCCCCCCTGCTGCTACTCCCTGCTGAACGCATAGCAGCTATTAAAAAAAAAAAAAGTCCTGCCATCTCCGAGCATTGCACAAACGGCCACTGCCGGCGCTTGCTGCTCCTGGAATCGCCGCTCGCTGTCAGCAGCAGCAAGGAGGGGACGGGTCAGCGCCTGCAGCCGCTTATCATCTCGGTGGGCAAGCGGGCAGCAGTGGAGGGTGTCGACAGCTTTAGAAAGAGGAAGGAGAAACATGAAGCTCTGCGGATGCAGTGTCCTAAGGATACGTGTCCGTGACCCGGTTCGAGATACTCGCCAAGTGACCTGGGCTTCAGCAGAAGTGCGGGAGGAGATGGGCTGGTGGCAGCAGCCATCACCTGCTCCAGCTGTGCAGGCCAAAGCCAAGGGGCTGTGGTGGGGCCTGGGGATCTCCTCCTTGTTAATGGTGTCCCAGTAAATGGGAGCAGCTCTGCAGGTTGCAATCTGTGTTTGGCTCCATTGCAACAAACCTTCAGCACAGGCATAAAGCGACTTCTCAGGTCCCACGTCTCTGCACTGCGAGGTTGCACACAGGCACACGGGGCTCCAAGGCTCGAAAGGAAAGCAGCTCCTCTCCATTCTAGTTCTGCACGCACAGACCTGGCTCCAGGGATGGTCAGTCTCTGCTTGGTGTTGCAATATTGAACTCTGAGCTGCTGCAAGAGCAGTGTGTCGAGGACACAGATGGTGCATTGCTGGGCTCTGAGTGTTCAGGAGTCAGTTCTCGCAATATCATGTGCTGGGACAGGGCCTCCTGGCATTGGCAGCCCCTGTGCCAGAAGGGCAGTGGAACAACAGCATCAACTCCCGTTATCTTGCAGTTTGTTCCTGCTTCAATTTTCTTGGTATAGATCATTTGAGGAGATCGTTTTTCCTGTGTTTTGCTGCATGTAGGAAGAGTATGGCTGTTCCGTTCTTTCCTTTGCACTGGCCGTGTCAGTTTTTTTTAGCATTTGGATTTTCTAATTTCCACATCTTGTTTATGGTCCCTGAATCTCTGTAAAGAGTCACCCAGAGACTTGTACCGTGCGTCAGAAAGAAGTACCCACCGCGTGGATATTTCATGCAGGGACCCATGTCAAACACATATATGAACCTCACCTGTCCAAGAAGCTGCCCACAGGCAGGTTGGTGTCAACCACTGAACGCTGAGTGTGAAGGGACGCTGGGGACTGCACGCAGCTTCCCTCCAAATCAGCATAAGACACTGCTTCCTTCCCTCAGCTATCAGGAATGGGATATTTTTGGAACTAATCTGCATCACCCAAGTGAAAGGACTATGGCTCTTTTCCACAGTTTTGTTTCCCTTATCATTCTAATTTAGCACTCAGAAACATGTTTAGTTTAAAAGAGTATTTATATGAATATGTATATGCTGGTTTGTAGTCTGCAAATATTTATATGCTGAATTGTTTATGTTCATTTTATTTTATTTTATTTCTTATCTTTCAGGGTGAGGTTACCTCTGTCCAAAGAAATACCAGGAAAAAAAAAAGGTTTTTAAGGTTTTCACCCTGAAGGAATAAGCATAAACATGGCAGAATTCACAGGTTACAAGGAGACCTCGAATCGCCACCTACGATTTAAATTACAGAGTCTTAGTCGCCGCCTCGATGAACTGGAGGAAGCAACCAAGAATCTGCAGAAAGCAGAGGATGAGCTGCTTGACCTCCAGGACAAAGTTATCCAGGCTGAAGGCAGCAATTCCAGCATGCTGGCTGATGTTGAAGCCCTGCGGAAAAGAGTGCTGAAGATTGAAGGCAAGGATGAAGAAATTAAGAAGGCAGAAGAGCTTTGCCGGTTAATGAAAGAAAAACTTGAAGAGGAAGAAAGCCTCACCCGAGAACTGAAGGCAGAGATTGAGCGACTTCAGAAGAGAATGGCAGAGCTGGAAAAGCTGGAGGAGGCATTCAGCAGAAGCAAGAATGACTGTACCCAGCTGTGTCTTAGCCTTAATGAAGAAAAAAACTTGACCAAAAAGATATCCACGGAATTAGAAATACTTAGAGTAAAAGTGAAAGAGCTTGAAGCATCTGAAGACAGGCTAGATAAAAATGAACAGAGCTTAACGGGTGAGTTAGAAAAACTGAAATCCTTAGCACTGAGCTTTATCAGTGAAAGAAAACATTTTAATGAAAGAGAAAAGCAGAATGAAAAAATAATCCAGGAGCTAACCCAGAAACTAGAGCAAAACAATAAACTAAATAGAGTAGACCAAACTAGAAATGCATCCAACTTGCTAGAAAGGTCATCAAATAATCTCATGGACAGAAATGATTTGAGAATTGAAGATGACTTCTCACCAGCATTGTCCTCTAAAGAAACCAGGAGGAAGGGAAGTGTGGATTACTTAAAACATGTAGAAAATGAAACAAGGAATAAATCAGAAAACCAAAAGAATAAAAATCAGGAAGACAACAAAGTGAAAGATCTGACCCAGGAAATCGAGAAACTTAAAACACAGATCAAGCATTTTGAATCTTTAGAAGAAGAACTTAAAAAAATGAAAGCCAAAAACCATGATCTGCAAGACAGTTATTTGAGTGAGCAGAATAAAAACAAACTCTTGATTGGTCAATTAGAAGAGATAAAAATGCAAATAAAGAAACAGAAAGATTTGGAGAATGGAGAGGTAGAAAATGAAGATCTGAGCTTTTCTAGCAGGGGGAAACACGACAGACCTAAATACAGAGGTATCACAGCTGATCTGGCAGCTGCCAAGCACAAGCCGAGGGAACTTTCACCCCAGCACCGACGGGAAAGGGTGCGGAACAGGGATTTCTCCCTAAGCAATGACAGCTACAGCCACAGTGGTAAGCAAGTACCCAGCCCAAGCTTAATGACCAGGAAAGCAGGGAAGGGATCCAGTGCTTCTGCCCTTCTAGATGCTACTGCCTCAGATACAAAAAGACTAGAAGAGAAATCTTTAGGCTCCACTTTTTCATCTGCTCCGAAGGAAGGCTTTGCCACACAGAATGAGGGAAAGAGATCAAAAGAGCAGCCATCCGTCCTCAGTCGATATCCTCCGGCTGCGCACGAGCAGAAATCTTGGAAAGCTCCTTCTAAGCCTCTTAATGACACAGGCCTAAAATCCAAGGTTGAAAAGATGCTGCGAGGCAACTGCCAAAACAACTCTGATGCACGAGATGAAAAGTCAAGCAAAGGGGAATTAGTGAATTCTGCGCCTGAGAAGCCGAAAACAGAAGTGTCTGACTCCGTGGACGTGCTCCTGTCCAAGGGTAACCACAGCTCTTCCAATGGGACTGCTTCAGCATATAGGTATCACCTCTCTTCCCAAACGTCACCACCAGATCCCATCAGCTCTAAAGCAGAAGGAACAAACATCTTCGCTGCATCTCACAGGCAACCCTCAGAGGGGAGGGCTAAAAAAGCAATAAACTCCCATGAGAAAGATTTCACAGACACTTTACTTGAAAATACAAAGCCTTCAACATTAATAAAGCGTTCACATCGCTCAAGGAGTCAAGAAGACATTCTGCAGATTCTTACAGGTGTTGATAAAGAAGACACAGAACAGTCTTCAACTTCAACAACAGATCCTGTAAATACTCTCTTAAAAACAGATTCCCAAACCATCCAAAGCAGTCATGAAAAAACTAATTCAGAAGAAGAAACAGGAAGAAACAGAAAAGCAACCACCCAGTTGGACTTTGAGACAAGAAAGAAAGCCAATTCCAAAGAGTTCTCCAATTCCAGGGGAGTTTTTAGAGCATCTGTTTTTGAAAATGACAAGAATAGTGTAAATGATGAAGAATCCACCAAATCTATAAGAACATCGGATGCCAGCACAGGAGGATTTAAATCCAGACGGTCATTCAGCCCAAGAGAAGCTCTGAGGTCAAAAGCCATCATTAAGCCAGCAATCATTGAAAAAGACATGAAAGCGGTAATGGGAGGGACTGTTTCTGAGGCAGAGTCAGAAAAACAGAAAAGTGCTTCCAAAACCACGACAAATAAAATGACAAGCAGTATCACAATCTTCCCTTCTGAGCCAACATCCTCAAGGACTAGCACAGATGTAGCAATAAAAGAAAGGCATGTTACCACCAGCAACATCAGAGTTGCTTCAAACGAGCCCTCACCGGTAACCAACAAAGCTGCTCTGAAATTATCTGAGACAGAGAGAATTGGAGATACAACTCTGAGAAGTAGAGCAGAAACTGTGGTCTCAAGAAGCAGCATTATGATAAAACCTTCCGAACTCCAGGAAAGGAACAGTGAGCCATCCTCAGAGACAATCAGCTGGAAGAACCATGGCTCTTTAGACACCATTTCATCGGAAACAAAACATGTCACTGTGAGAAGTTCTTGGAGAACAAGACAAGGCTTACATTCCCTGGATGACTCTCAAGCCAAAGTGGAGAAAAACGCAGCTTCAAGTATTACAAATATGTGCAAATCCTCTGTAGATCTCTCTGAAGCTGAAGGGAACCATGCAAGAACAAACTCGCTTGAGCAGAGCTCAGCACGGACGAGTGCCGTGGTGGATTCTGCGAATGGCTCTGAACTGGGCTCCCGAAGGACCAAAAGTAACTTAAGTGCATCGGAGCTGCTGACGCGCCGGAGCTACATCAGTGACTCTACAGTGGCTTCTACTTGGCACAGAGCTGCATCATCTGTAAGTGTCCTATTTTAAGCACTGTTGTCCTTTTGATTTGTCCTTGATTTGGAATTCTTATAGATTATTTCCTTAATTGCTGCCCTCTCCCAGCTTCTGATCACTTCAGTGCAGCATCTTGTATGGGAAGCACCTAAATTAGATTTTTTTGAAACTAAGCCCATTGATGGTGTTCCTGTCAGCCTGATCTTGTAATAGTGTATGAATATATTATAGCCGTTTCCATTTGGTCTTTCCACGATTAGAGAAAACATAGTCGTAGCTTATTTAGGGCATGGTAGGCTTTTCAGAATGATGTTGCCTGGCACTGTCAGCTTGGTGTAGTTCCATTTAATAAGGAAGGGCTGCATATTTGCTGCATGGTCTCTCCCCATGTGAAACTAGAATCCAAATCTGGAGTATCCTGAGCATCTTCTAAACGCAGATGAATGGTGACGGGTTACAACGAGCTCTTCCCTCCTTCTTGGTCTATATCAATACATCACCTGAGAGGAAAATAGAGCTACAGATATGGATATGCTGCTTTCCGGTTCTTCTGGGTGTTATTAATGAGAGGACTCCCTCAAAGTGCAGCTGACACAAGTAGACATTCTGTCCGATAAGATCTACTTCTCACTTTGAAAAGAGCTGCAGACTCCAGCATATTTTAAAATAGCTCACAGGCACTGAATGCTGTTAAACCACGTCCTGATTCCTACTGCATCCCCTGTCTTTGCTCTTTACTTGGAGCTGATCTGAGCACTCGCTTCCGTCGTATGTCTTGTGAAGGTGAAAAAGGCTGATAGGGCTGGTGGGTAGAAGAGACAAATTGATGCCCAGGTGAATCTGGCACTAAAAAAGCTCAGGTGGGGAAGCTGGGAAGGAAGTTTTATATTTGCGAAACCATTTCACTGATCATTTCACTTCTCTGGGTATGGTTAGCACAAATTTGCACCGTCGCTTTGCTTTGTAGAGGATGCAGTGCCTGGTCTTATGAAATACAGATATTTGGACACTAAGGATCCAGCAGGGAACTGTGCATGACAGTGTCTGGCTCTGGGAGTGGCTTTCCTTGGGGTCAGTTAGCAAACTAAATCCCTGATGTTAAGGGGACGCGTAGGAGTGGGATAACCACAGCCAAGTGCTCCAAGGAGCTCGTGAGAGCTGTGGGAAGAAGGGAGTGTGCAACCTCCCTTCTGTGCTAGACTTCACCACCTATGGGAAAGATAGTCCAAGCCAAGATCTTCCTCCTGACCCCAATGACCCTTGATCTACAGACAGTCATTATTCTCTATCATGAATCCAGGGGGAAATGATAATCCTGCTTGTGAAGCTGGAAGTCCAGCTCTGGGTCTCCCTTACCCACAGGAGGCTGAATTCTTGGCGTAGAGACCAGTTCTCAGGAAGGCAAAGCTTCATTATTACATTATTACACTTTATTTTCTCATCTGTCCACTAGTAGCCCATCCCGGGGTGAGGAAACGCACTAGTGAGGCTCTGCAGGATGTTCTCTGGGTGGTCCCAGGGTCACTGCTCCATCACATTTGCCCGCTCTGCAGGCAGGGTGCCCACGAGGACCTTACATGCAGAAACCTGCATTTTTGTTGGTAAATTAAGTATATTTGCTTTTACCTTGTAAATGAGAGGTACGAAGTTTCCCTGAAAGCTTGGAGATACAGGGATACAAGAGCAGCCCAAATTCCACATATTTAGACAGCTCAGGATATTGCATTTCGCCTTGGAAAAAATGATTGTCTGGCAGTTCAAAGGGCCTGAAAGTCCTGAGCCCTCTCTAGGTTATACAGGTGCATCCACCGCAAACCTACACGTTCATATTCTTATGCAGTAGTAAAACTTTTGCAACTAGGTCTTTAAGAAATTCAACAAATATTTTGAGACTAAATTGCAAAAAAATCATTTTTCCCTGAAATTTCAAAAAATGACTCCAAATAGCTCATTTGTGGTAAATCATTCATTTTTTGAAAACTGTATGGAAAGGCAGTTAACAGACACACGGGAAGACAAAGTTTCTCCTCTTGAAGACTGTCTTCAGCCTTATAATATGCCTCATATCATAAGCAGTCTGTTCCCACTGGTATTTATGTTTCTGATTGATAGAGAAATAGCTATTTCTCTGGCAGAAGTTGGAACCTTTAGTCCATCACTGAGCTCCTGCTTAAACAATATTAGCAACTCTGCAAATTCAGATTTTCTGAGAAGGCATCTCTTCCTAGCCCCAGCTTCCCTATCCAAAATCTGAAATTGCCTTAAAAGTCCTATTTGGAAAGCACAGGGTCTGTGCTGTTTTGGGCAAAATACATCTCATTTTCTCGCTCTCTTCCCTCCCTGAAGTGTGCAGCATTGTCTGACCCCCTGGTGCAACACGGCAGGAGGCTGCGATCGTGTCTCTCAAGCTGCCCTTTGGGACAGATCCAAAGAGAGTGCATGGAAAATCTTGCAGGGAAGTGCAAGAGGCGACGTTCTTGCTTTGGTAGCAAGGGCTGCCCAAGCACAAGCTGTAATTTCAGCCTTAGTGTTTCACCACTGATGTAAGTAAATTTTCCAGACGAAGTTGCTGAGGTGTCAGCAGCTCCAGGCACTATTGCACTACAGAAGCAGCAGCCCTTTGGTCTTGCTGCTTTTTTGGGAGATGCAGAAACTGGGCAGAAAAAGCTGTTGGTAGCGATGGTTGGAGCCTGCAGCTTGCCCGTCAGCTCCCTCTAGTGTTTTCTCATGCTCCTTGGAAGATCTTCGTGCCCTCGTCTCCGTCCTGTAGTGTTTCATGCCCCACAGGCTGTTTCTATTGGGCTTTGTGCCTCTGATGAAGAAGTCAGTATTGCTCTGGCAGGACATTCGACTGCTGAAAATCTGCAGTGCCTGAGTTAGACCCCAGCATTGACAGGAGAGCAGCCAGCAGCACGAGGCTGCTCGCTCTGTCACCCGTGGTTATGGCTGCTGTGGAGCTGGGCTCTGCACCACAGACGTTACATTAAAGCCTAGAGGTAGACTTTTCTTCAGATGAATCTATAAGCATCCACTTAAGCTGTCTGTTAAAGCACTTTGCTGTGTTTTAATCTCTGGGTGTCAGGAACTTTTCTCAGGGCCTTTATTCTGTTTTGTGCCAACTGTTTTTTTGGGGTAAAAAGGGCTCTTCTAGCTTCAGAGCAGCATCCCACGGTTTTGGCAAGGAGCAGATGACTTTCTTCAATGTCTTCATCACATCTCACGATGCTACAGGAGTGCTTAGCCCACAGGCACCGAGTGGGCTCAGAGTAGAGGACACACTTGGATGGGAGTCGGCGGGGCTGAATGTCCTCCCTGCCCAGGCTTAGCTCTGCCTCTGTGACATCTTGGGCCCAGTGTACCTGGTTTGACAGTCACAGACTTCAGCAGGGAGATGGGACTGACACTATCAGATGTTCAGCTGGTGGTATCAGATGTTCAGTGGGATGCAGCAACTAAAACTCACCCGGTGTCCTCCTCTCCAAAGACGTCATGAAAAGACTGAGTACGTATCCCTTGGCAAGCCGGTCCAGTTCAGGAAGATGATTGGCAACATAGTTTAAAATTCCCACCCTCACCATATGTCCAGGTCCACCAGCATTACCTCTCATTCATAGTTGGCCAGGGCCATGGTGAGTTCTAGGTAGATGTGTGAAAGATCCATGCAGAGCTGCAGAGCTGCTGATGCCCGCATCTCCCTTTTATCCTAGATCTCTAATTGCTGTTCCTTATCCTGACTTTCCAAATAGTCAGTGAGGGAATCCTTGCAGAACTAAGCCTTTTGATCTCTCCATATAACACAGTCCCTGGTTATCATTACTCATATCTTTTTTGGGGGAGGTGGGGAACCTCAAGAAATCACATCCAAGCTCTGCTCAGTTATTAAAGCTCACTGGAGTTATAACAGATCATATCCATGGTTTCAGGAAAATATGGGAGCATTTTTGCTGCCTCAGGGACCTCTGTTAATGCAGGCTTTACAAGCACTCTCCTTCCAGCCCTCCTGGCTCATGTCTCTGCTATCAAGTTTCATCCTGCCCACAGCAGCCTTTATCTGTATGGCAAGGATGGCAAGGACTGTCCTTGGTTGTCCTGGTCTTCTCTAGTTCAGACAAGCTTGACAACTAGGCAGATACACTTGCTAACTGAACCAGACTTCCTAGACTGGGTTTGCATCATTCCTTTCTTCCTCCATAGTGTAATCCTGAAATTGCTGGAGTATCTCTTGGAGATAAGGACTCTGGGCTCTCTTAGTTCAGCTGCCTTGTCTCCTTACTGTGTCCTCTATGGTTTGCCCTCTTGTTCACATACTACATATTTCCTGGGCTCCCAGAAGGGTTGATTTGGCCATAAACACCTATTTCTGATTTATTCCATCTGGGAGATTTTAGTACGGTGTTTCCAGGGTGACCCTGGTTTCATAACCTCTTCTCTTTGTAAACGAAGGCAGAGTGTGCTTTCACGGCCAACCCTTGTATGCTGGTTTCTAAATTAAGTGGGAGGTTTAGCTAGGACATTGTTTTTATGGTGATCCGCCTTAAAACACATATGTAGCCCTGAATTGTGCTTCATGCCCTTTGTGCTACCAATGCTGTGTCACTGTGTTTCTGAAGGACCTCATCTTCCAGGAGCAGGTCTTCTGGGAATTTATTTCCACTGCACAAAGGTTCAGAAGGTCTTTTGTATCCACAGACCAGCTGTCCAAATGGATGGCCACCTCCATTTGCAGACCTGCTGCAAAAAATGCAAGAATCAGTGAAGTAATCAGCCTTTATTCCATTGCCTTCATGGGGCTGTGCAGCTTGGTTCAGCAAACACGATGCCAGTCCCAAAGCAATCGGAGCTGATAGAACCCTCAGGAGTTCAGTGCATCCTTTGCTGTGTGTCTCCTAACTGCTTATATTATTGCATGTGTGTTTTCCTAAAAGAAAAAAAAAAACAAGATAAGTGAGCTCAGCATTGTAATAATTTCTGTTTTGCTTCTGAGGTTAATGGGCTAATGTGCCAATAAATTTGTTAGAAATTTGTGGCTAACAATGTTATCATAAATGCTTTCCAGTCAAATATTAGCAATAATAATTATAGCAATAGCTAAAGCACTTCCATGTTTAACTCCTCAGGTGAAGATGGTGGCCTTTCCTCAGCTTTGTTACTCATGGAGCCACGTGCAAAATACACAGGTGCCCAAAGACAGACATTAGGCACCTGAATCCCAGAGTTTGAGCCCTTGGAGGTGTTGGCAGATGTTCAGGGGAATACTGGGGAATTTAAGAGCACCCTTTAGATGCCTGTCCTAGTAAAACTGTATAGGACTCTAACACATCACTTCCTCATTGCCAAGGAGATCCAGGCTGCTGGCCACTCCCGGCCTGTGGTATTAAAACTCACAGTTAATATTTTTGAGAGACTGATGCAGTCACTAAACTGGGGCATTTTCTGGTGCTGACACTCCTGTCTTCTCAAAGCTGGGCTTGTGGATCTGTTGGATACATCGTGTGCCCCAAAAGCCAGGCCAAGGCAAGCTGAGCACAGGCTCAGCTGAACGTAGGACAAAGCAAATCTAATCTCTGCACCCAGAACTTGTGTGTCAGAAATCAGTGGATGAATTAAGAAATGAAAGCACAAAAGTGAGGATGTCCCAGAGCTGGCCTGGGTGTCAGTGGGAATCAAACCAGAACCTGGTACTGCAGACACCCAAGTGCTGGGAAGCTGGTTTTACTCTTATCCCCCCTCAGAGCTCCTGAATCCCAATCCTCTTATTTTCCTTCACACAGGAGGAAAGCAAAGATTTTGTGCCTAGTTCCAGAAGAAGACAATACGGCTCTTCTGAGTATCTTTCCCAGGTTGACACACCAGGGAAAAGGCCAGTCTCCAAAATGGACCTGCAGGACACTGAATCCAGTCCCCGTGCACAGCTGGGTGTCCAAGCAGAGGAGCAGGTACGTGAATCCAAGGAGCATCCAGAAGGGAATTAGCTTTCCGAGAGGCCAATATCTGAACTGACCTCCCAGTAACATAACTCTGAGCACTTCTGTGCAAATGAAGGCAAATCTTTTAGGGTAAGTCCTGTCTTGAATGAGCACTTCCCAGAGGTGGAGTGTCTACTGTAACTCTTTGGTAAATTATTCTATTAATTTCCCATACTGGTAAAAAATGTGATACCTTATTTTCCTGTTTTTAATTTAACGTGTTTCAAATGGTCCAGTGGCTAGACACCTTCTCCAGGGAATAAAAGACATTGTGTATAGTCATCCCCAGCCACACGCTTTGTACGGGACAGTCAGGGATGCATTCCCTGCAATCAGGGATGCTTTTGGGGAGAAGAGATCAGAGCATCTGACTCAGCCCCTGCAGCTGACAGCTCTACCATGATGGTGCTTGTCTGCTCTTGCACATCTGCTCCCTGCTTCCTAAACCACACACTGCTGGATGCCGAAAGAAGGGGAAAACGGCCCATGTTGTGGTGATGGTGACTTGCTGAGATATGAAAATACGTGTATTTCAGCCCCCTTCATTTGTAAAGGAGCAACAGGTTTCCAGGCAGTGTTTCAGACTTTCAGTCCCAGATGCACAGCTATGCATAAATATATTTTATATATGAGTAACATGTATATAATATATATACATACATATATATGTGTATAATACTAACATGTATATAATATATATACATACATATATATGTGTATAATACACATATATATGTATGTGTGCATATAGATGATAGACTCATTTTCTTTCTTTTTCCTGTCATTTCATCTTCGCTGATGTAGCTGCTCAAAACTCAGCATGTTGCCAATGTGACTCCTAATTTAGCTCACAAAAAAAAAATCTCTCTTGCTGATTGTGTAGTGATTTAGGCACCTGATGCAGCATTGTGGAGCACCTGGCTCCTGCAGTAGAATTCCGTCCATGGCATCACAGCACAAAATGGTTGTTGGCTCTGGTTCAGGGCTTATTCAGGGTGCAAACCCCACAGGCTCTCACTGCCAGCACTAAAATTATACCACAGGTTGCAAGAGTTAAACTGGGGTCTTCCCATTTACACATCCATCCCAAGAAAATATATCTAAAGAGCTCAAAGCTTCCTTCAGCATAATCATGCATAATTTTTAATGCATAATTCAGCATAAAAATGTCTACATTCCTGGAACGTCATAGGAGTTATTGAGCCCTGATTTGTCGGCATTGGCGCTGCAGAGAGCTCTGCAAGGTCATTGCTCTTGACAAAGGCACACAGGGAAGAGCCAAGGGGAACACAGTTCCAGTGGAGTTTCTGAGACTGGTATCCAGAAATCAGTAGTGTTTGCAGTACAGAGGAGCGAATCAATACAGCTCCTGTTGATAACTGAGAAAAGAGACTCAGCAGAGATGCTCTGTGTGGTCACAGAGAGGTTAATGACAGAGAGATTCATCTGACTCTGTAGGTAGCAGCTGTGCTATGTTTCATTTTCCTCTGTAGATAGAATCAGTACGGGGCAGAAACCCGAGTGAATGTAGATTATCGTAATACAGACACCATATTGTGCCCGTTATTTCTTTCTTGCTCAGCTCTCCACTGGCTGCAATGGGAGCCTGGACACACAGCTGATGTTAGGCCAGTTCAGTCTCATGTTTGCTGCCAGGTGCTGGTTTTGCATTTGCCAAATCCACCTCCCAGTTTAGAGAAGGTTTCTGGGTGCAGACTAAGAGATGATGGAAAAGCCTGCAGGGACAGGGCTGAGTAATTCTGCTTTAGGTTTACTCTGTTAACAGACAGAACCTGTGTTTGTAACGAGATCAACATCTTCCAAGCTAATCCTTTCCTAGCCCTTCCCTTCTACCTTGTCATCAAACCTGAATCCTGAGGAGGAGGGTAATACTTGTCCCAGAGCAAAAATGCTGCCCAAGGCAGTAATAGGTCCTGACCAGTCTGTGATACTGTGGGGTTCTCTCTTATAGGGTGTTTCCCGTTCCTGCCGGACAACATCTAGGAGATGAATTATATTCCCTTCCACCAAGTGAACACTCTGCATAGTGGAGCAAGAGACAGGATACTACCAAGCTCGCAGGTGTCACATCGGCTCTGTGACCCCTCCAAAGGCTTCAGCTAGCCTGAAAGCAGGCTTGCGAGGTACAGGAGCTTTACCAGTGACTTTCCCTTCATTGCTGAAGAGGCAGCTGCAGAGACTTTGCTCAGGGGACTCCCACTTTTCATCTCTGTACCTGCAATCCAAAATTCCTCCATAGGATGATAAGTCTCTCTCCATATGGAAGCCTTGAGTGCATGGTCACTCTTGCAAACTGAACTGTGGTACTCCCCAGAAAGCGGTAACTGCTCATTAATCACTTCCTTGAGACAAGATCCCAGCAGTATTCCCGTGACTGCGCAGCCCATGACAGCTGTCCTACAGCATCTCCACGACTGAAAGCGGTCAGTTCCTAGAGAGAGTTTGCATTCCTCTCATACACCCTTATTCACTTGAATTACCCTCACCACTACCTGTGTTTCCAGCACCCTCAACGTATGGTCAGGAAGAGCACGTTCCCCACTCGTTGATTTACCCACCAACAGAAGGGGAACAGGGAAGGAGAGCAGAAACTGCTGATTAGAAGCAGTTTCTTCCCCATTCATCTCAAGCTTCATGGGCTGAGAGCTCACACCGAGCCAGATGAACAGCAGTTCACACAGCAGTGAAACTTGCTCCTGCCTTGCACCAGGACGCCTTTTTTTTCCCAAAGCTTTACGTCCAGCAAACTCCATCAGCTCGAGCTCAGCCGTTGAACACTAAGGGACCAAGAAAGGCTTTTCGTGGGGTTTGGGGCACAGGATGCCCTTCTTCCTCCCGAAAACAGAGGCATGCCAGAAACCACTGCAATTGCCCAGGACTGGCCCCTGGTTACTGCCCACAGCACCTTGATCCAAGCTGGCAGGAGCGGTCGGGGAGCCACCCCTGCACCAGGTTGTGCCCAGCAAAGTATCCGCACGGCCTCGACCCGAGGAGGGACGGTGCCTGTCCCCTCACCCAGCTGGATGTCATGTTTGTACCCCCCACCCTTGGGTATATATGCCTTAATTGTGAGAAGCAAAGGAGCCAGGTGGAAAAGATCGTGGGAAAACATCTATCAAAACACGGCATTGTTTTGATAAAAGTGTTTCCTAAAAG
The DNA here is from genome assembly GCA_013389825.1 of Crypturellus undulatus. Classification (NCBI taxonomy): domain Eukaryota; kingdom Metazoa; phylum Chordata; class Aves; order Tinamiformes; family Tinamidae; genus Crypturellus; species Crypturellus undulatus. The sequence goes on from VWPW01012793.1 coordinate 95,308, forward strand.
GAAAATATTCTAGTGCTAGGATATTTTTATTATTGTTTTAGAAATGGTGAAGTGGAGAAAGGAGAAATATTTTATTTTTGGAAAAAAAAAAAAGTCTTCCTATGCAGTTTTAGATTTTTTTCCCCCAAAAGTTATATTTTTAACCATTCCTTTCATTGCTTTTTACTTCGTATAGATGGGTCAGGATGCATAAAAACAGAGCAGGATAATGCTTTTAAATTAGTACTAAGTGCAGATGCTCTGATAATCTTAAAGCTAAAGTATATAAAAATAAACTATTATCAAATACTATTTCTTGCCTTCATGAGAGGGCGGTGCTAGCAGAGAATGGGCTGAAACCCACTACAATAGAAAAGCTTTTAAACTCAAAATTCAGATGGAAGAAGGTGAAATTTTGCAGTTAAAATCAGATTTCTGAAATTCTCTGCCACATTCCTCTCCCCTTTTTATTATGACACGCTGAAAAAAAAAGGTGCTTATTTTGCAATCTGAAAGTAAAATACAGTTTTAAAGTAGCCTGGGAAAGAGCAGCATCCACTGTGATCACCTAACCCTGCTTAGGGTGCAACTGTAGGGTAGGACCACAATTAAAAAGAATAAAATAAAATAAAAAGTTGTTAGAGTGGCTGCTTTAATGAGACAGGTTTTCATCCCTCTCTGCACAGTGGAGGCTCTTCCCGCTCGCCAGCAGCACCCCACGCTCTGGCAGAGATCCCGGGGGTCGTGCTTGGTCGCCCCGCACCAGCCCCAGGATTTTAGAGGTTCTGGCTCTTTTTTTGGCTCCACTTATTTTCAAATATCTAAGAAGATATTTCCCTTCATCAAAGAAAAATAAATAAAAATAAGCTACCTCAGGCTGTTTTCGATCTGTTTCAAGGCAGATGTAGCTGAAAAACCTTGCCATGCNTAAAATAAAGTTGTTAGAGTGACTGCTTTAATGAGACAGGTTTCCACCCCTCTCTGCACAGTGGAGGCTCTTGCCCGCTCGCCAGCAGCACCCCATGCTCTGGCAGAGATCCCGGGGGTCGTGCTTGTTCGCCCCACACCAGCCCCAGGATTTTAGGGGTTCTGGCTCTTTTTTTGGTTCCACTTATTTTCAAGTATCTAAGAAGATATTTCCCTTCATCAAAGAAAAATAAATAAAAATAAGCTACCTCAGGCTGTTTTCGATCTGTTTCAAGGCAGATGTAGCTGAAAAACCTTGCCATGCCAGTACCCTCGTTCTGTAGCCAGCAACCTGAATCATGCTGTAACTGCTTTCTGAACGTGGGAGCTGGCTTCTCAAAGGACTTAGGGCATATATATATAACGTGCAACTGTTTGCCACCATTTACAATCCTCTACCTGCTGCTCAGCTACTGCCCCGCTATATAGTGTGCTCAGCTGTAGGCACTATGAAATAATGCCTGCTGACCTGCTTGACATCATGGTCGAATCCTCTAGAGAAGCAGAGCATGCAAAATTTGCCCCTCCACCGTGTCCTGTCAGTGCCATCCTGGACCGCAGCATGGTTTTGACCAGCCAAATGCAACAGCTGGACAGGCAGCGTAGCACATGCACCACCACCGAGGGGGAGGATTGCTCCAAGCATCTCCTTCGTGGCTCCTCACAGTGACAATCTCTGTCCTGCAGCAGGACATAGGTTGCCCAGAGCCCATAGGAGATGCACACGGGCGCCAACCCCCTCTTTAGAAGTTTCTGGTGTTCCTCCAGCTTAATGCAGCACTTCTAAAGCTCCTTCCAACTGGTTTGAATGCTGGCACTGAAAGCTCCGTATCTTTGGCACGTGCCAGGTTAGCATAAGTTTCCCTGCAACCGGTCACAAAGCTCTTCAACTTACCCTTCAAATTTCACCCCGCAACTCATCCAAAAAAGCATTCCTGAAAATGGAGAAAAACAAAAAATAAAACCCCACAGGTGACAATAGTTGCCGTTTTTCCCTTCTGTCAACCAGAGCCTCTCTCTTCCTTAGCTAGAGCCTAGGGCAGCTGAAGGGACCGTCACTGCTGCTCTAAACGAGCCGTCGGAGCCCACCACATGGGTAGAGCCTCTCGGCTGTGGACACAGACCCGGCAATGCAGCGGCTCCGGCGCTGGCCGCTCTCCTCAGGTGCTTCTCGCAGAGTAAGTTCGTCTCCGTTTCTCCAGCTGCTTTGTCCTTGGGGAGACAAAGCAAGGCTAAAGGCGGCCTCAGCCCTTCGTTCAGTATTTGACAGCACGGACCTTGGATTTGGGCTCCGACTCCCTGCTTGCAAGAATAACGAAAAGAGATGCCATTAACTGTAAACTGGGTTATTTTTTACCACAACTGAGATTAAATCTGAACCTGAAAGAAGAACCCCTTTTTAGAATTGAAAGGGACCATGCCCTCTAATCATGAGTGCAATAGGAGCTGATTGTATTGTTAAACTTATAGTGATGACTTCAGGAAACACGATGTGTTTTACTCAAATTGCACACTTTTTTGAACAGCTGTAAAATAGAGTATATGTGTAAATATTGCCATCACTGAAGAAATATTTGTAATTTTAGCATATAAATATATCGGGTTTCTCAGTGGACTTGATGCTGAGGAGCCGTGCGTCAAGCATTCGGATAATTCCAAAGTTGTAAAAGTATTTGCTGTACAGAGGAAGCGTGTCAGTGCTCTGCCCCTTCTCCCAAGGAAGCCAAGAGCCTGGTTGGTCCCTTTCGGAGCCCAGCAGCTTTCACCGGGCTCCAGGCTGAAGCCAGCTGGGGGCCGGCAGTTCTTGCTGCTTAACAGAGCTGCTTCCCTTGTATCTGGAAATGGCACCGCAGCTTCCCTTGGAAATGCCGTGAGCGTCACCAGCAGCTCAGGTCATGTGAGGGAGGAGACTCCGCGTTCAGCCCCACCAGTGCCAAGGGCTGTCAAGCGGCAGCTCGCTGGCCACGGATGAGGGGGAAACCTTCCTGCAGACGGTGCCTCCAGAGAAGGGAAAAGGGCAGAAAGCAGAGGGAAGGGTGGCCACACCTCGGTGCTCCAAGAGACAACTGACACGAGCAATTCCTTAGCTGCAGTTTGAAGCAATAGTCATGTTGGTGTTACCTCTAAATAGTAGACCTCATCTCTGCCACCCCTGCACATCACTACGGAGTGGTTCAGACCCTGCTACGAGACCAGCCTTCAGTGGACTGCTCTGCACACCATGAAACACGAAGCCATTTTTCACCGAGGCCTCTGATGGTCAGTAAAGTATAAACTAACCACCCAAAGGATGATCTTCCTAAGCTGTCCAGCATGCAGCACAGGCACCTGCCTTGAGGAAGCAGTACCCCAGACTGCATGGAATGTATTTTTAAGATAAGAAATCTATTTTTTGTATTTGCAGACATATGTTTGGGCTGGGACAGCTTAGTTATAAGACAATAAAGAAGTGTTTTCATATTCACAGACTCCTCCAGAGTCAAGCGACCTCTCCAGGGTTCCAGTATTCCCCATTTCCCTAAAGCAAACTGTGCCCAGTAGAGCTACTGGCACTGTTTCACCCTCCAAATCCCCCCGTCTCAGCATGCTCAGCAGGGGGAAGCCAGATGCTTCCTCCCAGGCTGCCCGTATAGCAGATACCGATGGTGCTCACCTCTTACACAGCGCTCTTAGTCTGCATGCCAAACGTAATCATACACTTTATCTGCATGTCTTTCCTGACTCAAACATTGTCAGCTCTACAGTATATAACCAATAAAACTCTCTCTTTTTATGTGTTCATGGTGTGGTGTTTAAGGCTGAGGCTGAACTCCTCAGTGTTCATTACTCAACGGCTTCCCCCGCTGCAGCGCCGACGCAGCCCAGCAGCGCTGCGGCTTTCTGCCCGCTCTCCCTATCCCATTCCTGCTTTTTGCCCTGAACACATCTCCAGCAGATGTCACACCCTTCAGACTTCCCAATTTACAATAAAATGAAGATACCATATAGCAAAAAATCACCCTCCCACCCCCAGACACTGACATCCTTCCCCTGCTCAACTTCTAGGTGTTCTTGATATTACACCAGTCCCTAACCGTATGCAGGACTATCCTCCATGGTCTTCACCCTATTATTAATGGGAGAAGTACATTCATGCTTTAAGGACTTACTAAAGTCCTAAAGGCATGATACTAGGACCATCTGCGATGTGGAACTGGCCACATCCCATAAAGAGAAAAACAAACACCCACCAGTAAATTAATTTTGGAAGTAAGGAAACAAGTTCATTTTGGTAAGTAAGGTTACTTAGTAAATCTCTTTCCTCTACCAACAAATATTCTTCCTGGAGGAGAGGCTCTAACAGAGCAGTCATTCATACTGGGGGAGTGTGGATGTGGGTCCTAAATAACCAGAGCTAAAAGAAAAGACAACCCTAATGAACAGACTCAGGACAAAATGAGTCTCCCTAGAACAGTTTTAATTACAAGGAGTCCACACGACTAGCACACAGGAAGTGTATAAAGTTAGGTAAAATTAGCCTCATCCTAAACAGTATTTCAAATGTTATCATAATTCTTTTCTCCAATTCTTCCATGAAACACCTTTGTAAAATCATCCTCTTCATCGGGCATCTTATTTGGCACAATGCTAAAGTTTGCCCTTCACTGTGAAACTGAGTCTGTCCTCCAATACTTTGATATGACATGAATGGTGATGATTGCATTTCATAAGTTCCACAAGTAGACACCTGTGAATAGGCATCTAATCACCTAACCTTTTTGCTTGATATTTATTAAGCATGTACTAAAATGGACAAGTTTGCATGAGAAACTACAAAAGTCTTCCGAGTATATCAGGCCAAGAGAAGGCTACTATGAAGGTAAATGAAGTATAGCCAGCCTGCACACTAGCCTTCTTTACTCCTACACTGGGCACTTGTAGATGAATTTACCTTATGGCTTAAATTCAGAAAGATAAACTCTGAACTCTGGGCATCTTCACTCAAATAGCCTCAGTTGAACTCTCTACCTTTTTTTAGGTGGAAAAGAAAGAAAGAAAGAAAAAAAAAGTAACTCAGTGAACTTTCTCCTTTCAATTTATCACCCAGTCAAACCATTATGATGACAAAAGAGGGAAAACCTGTGTTTTGCAATTAATTTCCAACTTTCTGCAGATTCGCCCCACCATAATGTGCAATCCTAATTTATAGATCCAGAACTCCATGCTGGATTACTACAGTCATTCATATTTAGTACAGAAATGGAGCTCCCACTAGTAAAGGGCACTGTTTGCTTCCAGAGCAGAAGCAAGTGGTCAAAGTCCAGGTGTTCTCAAAGTAGAGCTCACCTATCGCTGGAGTAGTGAAAGGCAGCAAGTTCCTGAGAACAAGTGGGGAAGCAATGCTGCAGGGAATGCAACAAAATCCAGCTGTAGAGTTTTGTGACAATGTTCAACTGCCTCAAGTCTGCATAAAAGGTGGTCCAAAAACTGCTGAAATAGAGCAGGTGAGTCCTACCAGGATAGCAAGGCAAGGAAGCAGCAGCAGGATGACTAGACCATCAGAAAGGATGCAAGTTCGAAACACAGAGAGGGGAGTGAAATTTAGACAGAGGGTTGGGACAGAGGGTTCTTCCCCTTGGCATCAAATCCAGGCACTTCAAATGGACTAAAGCACTTTACACCCCATGTCTCTGGGACTCCCTAGCTGTTCTAGGAGAAAGTTCCTCAAAAAAAAAAATCCCTGCAATATTTAACAGGTAACACAAAGTTTACTAGACTCAACAGCTTGTAGTTCTAGAGCATTCTAAAGAGCTCTAGGGATGTAATATGGTAATTGGGTATCTGAGGTCAACTTCACTAGAAATAAGTCTCCTAAATGATTTGATATGAACATGGACTGAGAGAAATTAGGAAACGGACACCATCTGGAAGGAGAAGGATCTCCAACTATTACAAGGAAACATATGAGAACAGCAGAAGAATTATACTAGATGATAGTCTGTGGTCAAAGGTAATACAGTTATAAACAACTGGGCCTGCAGACAACTGCTCCTGTATTTTCATGAGGATGAAATGTGGGCAATGTAATTAGAGGGAGGAGCAGGGAATAAGAGGAGTTCCAGTTCTGCAGCAGAACAGAAGGTGCAAGGACATAAGCTGGAACAGACTGTACATACACCAAAACCAGGCTCAGCGACAGACAGAACTGTAAAAATTATACAGGAAAAAAGTACAGAGAGGATGACTATGAACAAAGGACATGAACAGGTAAGCAAGGAAATAACCTGCAGAGGCAGGGAAAATTCAGAAGAAATGAGATAAGCTAACTGACAAAAAGGGAATGGGAAGAAGAACCTAAAAATTTAAATAAGTTGGGATTGCTCTGTATGCTAGAAGCAAAGCATGTTGAATCAGTAAGGAGGAATGTATTTTGGAACCATAATGATGAAACTTGCAACATCCATCTCCTCATCTACCCAGCAAAAATGAAATATCCTCCAAGCTTTGGAAGAAGAAAAAACAAACAAACAACAACAAAAGGAACAAAGCCAAAGCCATTCCACACAAGCAGAACTCATAGTGCCCACATGCAGCAGACGTGAGGCAAGAGATGAGGTCCTTTAGCTGGCCTGTTTTTTAGGCAAGGCTGTTTCTATACAAAGAAACAGGAATAACTCTTCCAGTTTTTAATCTTGCTAACATCGATTTGTGACAATTTCTTTTGTCCAGAGTAACAGCACACTTTGGAATACCAACCTTCTTTCTAAAGTGCACTGCAGTCGGTGGACCATTTTGAGAAGCTGTGATTTGCTGTTACGGCCAGGAAGACAGTTGTACCAAATTCTCAAAAGATAGATAAGACTAACACAATTTGGCCAAAAAATATTATTCTTCAAACAAACAAACAACAAAGTTTGCATAAATTCTACCATAAGCTACTATTAGTAGTCACCAGATTCTAGAGGGCCTTTTGTGCAATTATCAGCTCATAAATACACGAACAGGTAGAAAGCAAACTAAAAAATTCCAGTTCTAACTGACTTTCAAAAAGTAACTGCAGAGCCAAAAGAGTTCCGGATCAATTTGCTACTAAAAAATTCTGCGTACATTGATACTTCCAATAGTCACAAGAGATTTAATAATAATAACAATAAAAAAGATGCCAAGACAAAGGCCAGGTAATTTTCTGTAAGGCCATTCTAACGGAAGTGTCACACAGCAACCCGTGGCTGAGTCCTTTCAGCAGACATTGCTACAGACGACAAAAATATCTTCATCCCAAGAGAAAGTTCACAAGAGCACTGTGGTTTTATCAATCCTCTTCTGGTACCTTCTACTGCTCTTACATGCTGGCAGCTTGCTGAGGGGGGACCCCCGGGGTAGGCTGGCGAGGCAGAGTATACATGGCCCCAAGAAACTGGTCTGCAATGCGACCTGCTTCTCTCAGTCCACTCAGTAGAGCACCATGAACAGTCGCAGGGTAGTTGCGAATTGTATGTTCTCCCGCGAAAAACAGGCGAGGAATAGGCTGTGAAAGGGAACAGAAAACACAGGTAAGACAGCAAATAGATCTTTAAAGAACTTCAGAAGTCCTCTAATCATGAAGCAGTCTCCATAGCACAAAGCTGCTACATATAAAGTACAGCCCTTCTACCACAATTAATTTTGTCCTACAACTTATCAAGAAAAGCTTCATATAGCTTTCATTTCACAGGGGCATTTCATGTTTGTAATGACTAAGTGTGAGGAAACTCTTTCAAATACTACTACTTTAGAACAACGATAATAGAGCTCTACTTTGGAAACAATACTTTCAAAACTAGATAGACATGAGAAGCCCATCAACTACATACTGAAAAAGCATTTGAATTCTGCATCTACAACACCCAAGAACTACAATAATCACAGAAAAGCTGAGATTGGAAGGGATCGTATGGAGACCCTCTAGTGCAAACCCTCCTTCCTCCCTGCTCAAACACAGTCATCTAGAGCAGGCTGCCCAGGAACATGGGCAGGTGGCTCTAGAGTGTCTCCCAAGACAGAGATTCCACCACCTCTCTGGGCAACCTGTTCCAGTCACTTTCACAGTAAAAAGGACTTTTTTTCCTATCAAACCAAAATAGTCATTCTCTCACCTGTGGAGCACCTGGAATGGCTGGTCCAGGAGTAATTGGCTGAGCCATTAAATCATAGTCATTTCCAGAAGATCCAGCTGCTACATAGGAGTATGATCCCCGGGCCCAAGGGTCAGCACGCCAGCGGGATACCACAGTCTCCTTGGGCTGAGACAAGAGAGAAATGTCAGTTGCTGACATGCTGCAAGTTCTACTGTTTAGTGTGAAACACAGAAGATGCAAACTGTAAGAATAGAAAACACGAAGTCCTTAAGCAAATGTGAATGATGGAACACCATATTTATATTCCATGGTAACAAACATTTGCCAAGGTACTGGTCACAGAATCACACAGAATGGTTGAGGTTGGAAGGGATCTCTAGAGATCATCTAGTCCAACCCCCCTCCAGCAGGGACACCCGGAGCGCATGGCACAGGATCATGTCCAGACGGCTCCTGAACATTTCCAGGGAAGAAGAATCCACAAGCTCTCCGAGCAACCTGTTCTAGTGCTCGGTCAGCTTTACAGCAAAGACATTTTTCCCAGATTTAGGCAGAATTTGAAACCTGTGTTTCATTCTGAGACTGTTGCCTCTTGTCCTGTCACTGAGTCCCACTTAAAAGCCTGCCCCCATCATCTTTAAATATTCCCTTCAGATATTTAAATGCGTTGATCCCCTCTCAGTCTTCTCTTCTCCAGGTTAAAGTCCTGCTCTCAGCCTTTTTTCCTCATATGAAAGATGCTCCAGGCCATTTATCTGTATAGGCATCTGTATAGGCATACGCTGGACCCCCTCCAAGTAGTTCCACGTGTCTCTTGTACTGAGGAGCCCAGAACTGGACACAACACTTCAGATGGGGCATCACTAGGACTGAATAGTCAGAGTCCACCTCCCTCAACCTGCTAGCAATGCTGTTCCTAATGCACCCCAGGAAACTATAATCAGAAGGGTCAAGGAGGGAGCTGCAGATTATCAGAAAGGGAAGCCTGGAATTTCCTTCTCCAGTGTCCTGGAGCCTGGGAAGTAAAAATCAAATGACCAAGCTGTTCAAAAAGAAGATATCCACTCATCAAGAAATAATGCTTAATGTCAGCAGGAGGATTTTCCCATCATATGAAAACCTCCAACAGACTGAGGATGTTAAAGCCACGTTCTAAGAGATCGAATACTACAGATGATAATAATAATAATAATAATAGTGAAAGGAATCTATTCTTCAACTAAAGTACCGAAGAAATAAACAGTTTAAGTTAAAAAAAGATCAGAGAAAGCTAGTATATTAAATTTATCATACATTTTTAGTATTAATTTAGTATACCAAACCCCAGTGCATGAGAGCATTGAGGAGTGCCACCCAAACGAGTTAGCTGCACTGACCTGTGGTACTGCACTGCTGCCGAAGATGCCTTTGAGAATGGCAAGACACCGTCCAACAATGACATCATCACTGATATTTTCCATGATCCCTGCTGCTTCTCCAGCTACTAAAGCCAACAAAATTGGTGCTAAGGAGGCAAAAGGGGAAATAAATTATGGGAAGCTAGCATTTTAGTAATACACATATTTAAATCAAACTTTAAATAAGCATGGAGCTGAAGCTAAGTTATCAGAAAAATAAATCCATCAAAAGTACATCTAAATCTTTAATCATCATCTGGAATTATCAAAATGAAAATAAATCACTACATATCATTTTACTACAACAAATTACCAGGACAACTGACGTATTAAAAATTAATACACACTCTCATCAGGAAGGACAGAAGACAAAAGATGTTTTTTAGTGAGCACATCACTTGTTTTAAATAGAAGGTTCTACGGTAAGATAATATTAATATCTTACAAACACTCTGATTGAAAACAGAAAACTTCTAGCAAAATTTAGGTATGATGAACATCCTAAGTCCAAAGGACAGATACCAAATAACTCAGCTGCTCATGTGAAGATTGGAGTAGAAAGACTTAACACAGTTTAGGATGTACAAACAAATAAATGAGGTCATTACCTCTGGCCAGAGAATAATGTTTAACTGTAAAACTATGATCAAGAAAGTACCTCATTTATTTAATCATGTATCCCTTTGAGGAAAAAAAAAAACCCACAAATAAACAAACAAAAGGAAAAAAAACTGTCATGGGACATCCAGAAAACCCAGTACGCTTCTGACAGGATGTTCTTTGCCATGTACTGAGTGGATGTTGCACCATAGACACTTCCATCTTAAACTGTTTTTACAGTGCAACAACAGGTCTCAGAGCATGCCAAAATATGACATAACAGCAGCACAGGTCAATTGGTTCAATACAGATGGAGTTTCTGGATGCTATACATTTGCTTTTATGCTTCCCATTTTGGAAATGCACAGTGCCTACTTAGGTTGGAAAGCATCTTGAGAGAAATTCTAATAACTATCTGCTGGGTTCATCCGAGATTACACAGGCAGCTCCATGAAATAAATTTCCCCTCCAGTTTAATTTGAAAGACATTCAGAAAGTTGAGGCTTTCAAAGCTAAGTAACTAACTGGATACCAAAGTCCCATTCCACGACAAATTACATGAAAGAAGGGAAGAACTCAAACAAGGTTGAGATATAGTTTCTCTTTGACTACTTACAAAGTGATTGACAGAGCAACTAAGAAAATGTTTTCAATTCATAAATATTGCAAAAGTGTATCATCCTGTTCTAGGAGGACATTCAATGCTTCAGTTTGTGTTTCCTTACCTAGCTGCGCTGGTACACACAGAGCAGGAAAAAAAAACAAAAACCAAAAACACAACCCACAAAACAAAAAGCCTAAAAAACACAGAACACTTGTGGCAACCAACCAAATTGCTGCTTAATAAAAGAAACCAAGATAACCAAGACAGAACATTTTCATGAAGATATAAGAATATAAAGTGTCTTACAAAAATTCAAATTGTCAATGGTATTTTTGAAAGAAACATGATTCAGACAGTGCCTCCAATTCAACTTTAGCAAACCTGTACTCTTTGAAATTCTATCCTGATTTACTGATGCTCTCTGCATCCGTTTGACCTCCTATAAAGTATCAGCTTTTTACAATATCAAGATGTTTCAAAATATCCAGATCCAGCAATATAAGTGTCTTAAGCAGGTCTCTCTTCTAATTCCAAAACTACATAAATAGTAGGGCATAAGCAAAACTACACATGCACCATATTACCTTTGTACAGGTTCCAAAACAGGAACAACTCTCCTCTGCTTGCAGTAGTGCTACCAACATGACCAAACAAATTGACGCTTGGATCCCAGAAGACACGATCAAAACACAGCACAACCTAGAAATAAAAAGAATTAAGAGTCAGGGAAAGCTTAAAAAAAAAAAAAAAAAAAAAACATAATTATACTCAAGAAGTTTTCAGCACTGGAAGAGTCAAGAATACATACGGCTATACTGTCTTTCATAGATAAATATCCTCTCGTAGTTTGTAAATTTGCTAGTTAAGCTACAGCTTACTTATGAATTCAATCTGCTCATTATTTAAAAAAAATATACAGAACGGAGGAGAATCCCTTATAACTCTTTGGATATTTTTACCATAAAAATCTTGCAAAACAGAAGTGGAAGAAACATATCTCTTCTTTTCAACTACCATCTACATTTCAGATTGTACTTATTAGTCTGCTGCAGTTCCCCCAATGACCATGTCACCTTGTTAAGGTTGCCAAATCCCATCCGTTGCACTGCAGAAGTTTTCCACTCAGGAAGAGGTGGCACAAACTGTACAGCTGGTGGCTGCTGTTTCAGGACTCCCAGGGGAAGAGTACACAGCACAGCATCACATTTATAAATAAAAGTTTGGCTGGTAGAGCGGGTATTAACAGCAATCACCTCACAGCCTGGTAAAAGGAGAGAAAAAAAAAAAGCATTTAGTAAGCTAGGGAGATAAGACCCCTTGTAAAAGGCCACTGCCAAACTACTGTTGAATGTAATCACAAGAGAAAACTTGTGGCAACAGCCTTACACAAGCAATGACTTAACTTCTAGGGAAGTTGGCGACACAGCATCGACAAACAGCCTCTCTGGAACAAGCCTGGAGGTTCACCTACACCAGGAAGTAGTATTTACATAGATGCATAGCTAAAAAGCAAGTAAAGACTGAGCCTTTCACTGAGTTACCCTCCCAGTTCAGTCTCCTGAGCCTGAGTTTCCTGTTCTGAAGGACAATGAAAGGACATAACTCCTTACATTTGTTTGGTTCCATCTTATATATGTTAATACTTTCAAAACAAAATCCCATGGCACCATGTTCTAGACTTCTATTGTGTGATGACAGAGGAAAAAAAAATCAAAACAAAACCACCACCAAAAAGAGGTTTGTCCATATATGGAGCTTGAGCTGCAAGAGCCCCACATGCTTCCCACACCTATTCCCCTTATCTCCATAATTCCCCTGGGACTTCTAGGTTTTGCAGCTGAGGCACGAGGAGCTGCAAAGGACACAACGCCCTGCACATACAATGGGGAAGGGACATGTGCTGCACCTTCTCAGTAGAGTCCTCTCTCTTCTACATATCAGCAGGATGTTCCGTTTGAGAACCACTTCAGGAAGTCACTAAGTTATTAATGCATTAATTTTTTCAACAGCAGTCCAAATTTACATTTAATTTCCTCAGCTAATCTGCTTACATTAGATATCACCATGTCTCAACCAAGGGTCAGACACACACCCAAGCGAAACCACTTTGTAGTCCTTCTCCTACTCCCATCCTGACTTTTCTAACATTATAAGACAATACACTACAAAAAGCAGTCAATCTCAAAAATAAGCTAGTGTGGGCATATATGTGTGCATAAACCATCAAGGCAAAGAGGGTGGAGATACCCAAACAACTCTGCTCTACAGCAACATAATCCCCCACAATGCTTTCATTTTAACTTTAATGTTTATCCCAAATTGCAGTCAAGAAGGTAGATTACAAAAATACACAATGTCTCAAAAGAACTGCATTATACTTCATTGACCTGTCCTCTGAAGTAAAAGGATAGATAATCATCAGCAGCCTGTTGGCAGAAGCCAGCATCTATGGATTAGTTTAACAGGAAATATCAGAAAAGAGTCACTCCTCAAGAACAACATCTAGACAATGCCAAGTAACATTGCTTAGGATACTAATCCATGCAAAGAAGAAAGTCTGTGGACCCTCCTGAATTAAATATTTATTGCACTAGACCTTGTGATCTTACCTCACTGCTCCTACATTCCATTTTTACTAAGTCCTTAGAAATATCCCATAGCTCCACTCGCTAGTTTTACGTGGCAAACTTATCCCAACACAAATCACACGAGATGAATCAACAGGACAAGATTTTTGCAGATCACTCCAACTGACATCCTTGGACTGCTTAAAAGCAAGATGTATTTCTATGGTAGCATCAAGGACGCATGATGTGCTTAGTAAGAGAATCCTGACTATACCTGCAATAGCTTGAACATTTTGACTGCCTTGCAGGCAGCATCATCTCCAGACCCTATCTCAAGCTACAGAATAGAACATAAAATTTGCAATAGCTTCCTTCAGATATTCGGCTTAATACTTGTACTCAGTGGGCACCCTAATACTATAAGTTACCAGATTAAAAATACATTAAGATATAATATGAAAGATGACTTGGCTCTAAAGGAGAGGACAGGAGGATTGTGAAGTCACAGAAACAAAGAACAGCCATAGATAAATGACACATCTGTCAAGTTCACTGTCTGCTCTATGTCTGTTCATAAATGAACAAACACAAAAGCACAGTCATCAGCCTAAAATGAGGATCATCAGAGTGAACACACAAATGAAGATCACAGAATGGCTCTTCCAGAGGCAAGATGGCTTCTGGATACTTTCATAAGCATGTAATGCTTCACAGAAGTATTAGAAGTTACACTAAGATATCATTAATTCATATATTTCTGCACTGTTATATTCTTACACTCCCATTAAACCCCAAGAGAAGATGGAGGTCTCCTCCTAGCATTTCAGTACACAGCTAGATCTACAGCATTGGGTTCCTTGTAAGGAGACCAGGAGTTACTTGGTCTTCCTACTGCAGGAATGAAGATAGAAAGGTTCGTTGGAAAGGTTCAAGATAGACATGTCTTTATATGTCTGAAGTATTGAGAGCTACTTCAGAAAAAAACAACGGGCAAGATAATTCCTTGCGACAGGTTTAAAAACATAAAGTTACCATGAATAATTCTTTGAATCAGTCCTAAGTCTTTATGTTATCTGTACAGATATCTACGCAAAAGAAAAATCAGTCAACTTCTGAGGACTTCATGCCTTTTGCAAAGGTATTTCAAGCCAGAAAGGCTTTTTTAAAGATAAATGAGCAGTAAGCAAGTGGCCCTGCACTCCTCATGAAGAAAGGAATCAAACCACAGTCTTTCATGAGGAAAAGGAAGCTATAACCAGTGAAATGAAATCCACTTGGGTCCTTCAGAAGGCTGTTACTGTCACAGAAAACTAACTGACAGGAGACCACAGAAGTGAAAGGCTATTTTAAAGTGCAAGAATCCTCAGTGATGGGCAAAAACGCAAAAAGTTCTGTCACAGTCTTAATGTCCTTAAAGAGAACATTTCTGAGCAATGTAGAATTCAAAGACTCCAGAGTTCTATCTGTTAAATGTGCATGAAGGGCAAACAAAAGTCATCAACCTTGAAAAAATACATATATAAGAGGTTTATTATAGTCTATATTAGAACTTATCATACTCTATTAGAACAGTTAACTGAAGTGACTCTTAGGAAAAAAGAAAGCAGTTTTAAGATTACTTTTCAGTAATCTTACTTTTCAATCAGATTCCCTTCTTTCTCAGGAAGGGAAAAAAAACAAAACCAAAAAACTACACACACACACACACACACAGAGAAGTCGAAAAGGAATCTGAGATAACTAGGTTAAAAAACTATAGCCACTGACAGCAAAGAAAATGCAACTGCTTTTGGAATATTTATGAAAAGCATGAGAGCTTCCAACTCTAAGAACTGGATGCAGTCTTAAGCAATCCAAGACCACTTACTCAAAAATGTATCGGTCACAATCAAATACAGAACAGTGAAAGCAAACTCAAATCTATGACTTAAACTGAAAAGCACGGAGTCCAACCAGGCATGGAAACAAGCCAGAAGCAAAGAAACAAACAATAAATCTCTAGAGAGACTCCTATGAAGTTCAGTTCAATAAAGAAGGTAATTGGTTTTTTTTCGTTTGTTTTTATGTTGGGGGAGTTTTACTGGATGAAACTTTACTTTTGGTTCCAGAAACACTGAAATCTGCTTTCTATGGTTATGCTCCCTCAGAGTTGTTTTTAACTGTAGGTTTCATTTACCTGAAGCTGTATAGCGAACCTGTCGAACTGCTGTATTTAATTTAATGTCCAAGCCTTCTGCCAAGGCTACAGGCACACATGAGTATCCATTCCTCACGGTCAGGTGACTGCCCGTGAATTCAAAATCATCATCCTAAAGAGGAAGATGCAAAGAAATGATTCATTCAATATCAAATTATCATCAATTTTGCACAGTTACAAATTAGGAAAAAAAAAAAAAGAAAAGAAAAAAAGAAAAATGATTTCAAGGGCATGAGCCGAAAATATTTGGAACTCCTGTTATTAGTCAAGTATCAGTACAGAAACTTTCAGGATAGGTATTAAAAGAGCCTATTTCAGCATCAAAAACTGCTCGGAAATCCATCCCCAAACAAAGATCATTTAAGATATTTTAGTATCTTCACAGAAATATGTATTATTTAGATTTTAGAAATTGGTAACATACAGAGTTTTTTAGGAGAATGAAATAAATGAACATAAGCTTTTAATATATTGCTGAAAATTAGCTACCTGGTCCCAGTGCTTCAGTGAAAGTGTAGATAGGGGTGTAGCATTAGCAAATTCTAGGTTGGCAAAATGCCAGTCAAGTATTTGTCTGTCTCTGGATGACAGATAAACATCACTAGAAAAAAAATGTAATTGAAAAAAAACATACAATTAGTTTGCAAATGCATTGCTTTTAAAACAATATTCACAATCCCTTATTTCATTCCCTCTATAGTGAAGAGGCTAAAAACATCAACACAAATGGATTTGGTTTTAAACTTTGGTGTGTGTTCCAGGACAGCTCCCAAGAGCAGCTCTGCAGCCACTAACACCACAAAGACACTAAGTAGTTGGCAGCAGCCCAGGCTGAGCATCCTGCAGACGAGCACCCGTTGGGCCTGCACAGAGATGTAACTGCTTGTGTTAGGTTAAGGTATGGAGTGAGCCCAGTGCAAGTCAGGCAAGCACAGGACAAGGACACATTTGAAATTATACTAGCAAATATTTATAATGAAAAAAATACACAATTTTACTCTTAGCTATGGAGTCCTAAATAAAACAATCATTTAAATCTAAAATGGTATATGAAAGAACATCATCTTCTCAAGCTGAGGCTTTAAGAGAGAAAGAAAACAAGAGATGCGCAGAGGGAATGTGCAGAAGTATTCACAGGACAAATTTGACTTCTTTCAGTTTTTCAGCATGCTTGCTTTTTTTTTGGCAGGATTTTCAAATCGCAAAGGCATCCTGAGATCAGATATTAATCACACGAAGGGTAATTGCCACAAGGCATCCTAACAAGAGAACTGCATTTTGTGCGCAAGTCATCTCTAAATTCAAGAAATATGAATTCCAAAGCTAAGAAAGTACAAACTTCATGAATGAATCTATTTTATAAATAAACATAATAAGAAAGCATACCATAGCATTTTTGGAAGCCCAACAAAAAAGTTTTAAAAGTTTAAAAAAAAAATCCCAGAGTATTCATTTTTATAGACTGTATTTTTACCTTGGTGGATTGGCTTCAAGTTCTTGAAGCTTCTCTTCCAGCTTTCCTTGTGTTTCTGCCAATTCATCATACTCCTGGTAAGATTAGAAACCAATATTATAGAATCAGTTCATTTTGAAATTTATTTAATAGCATCACGTAGACTCAGACCAGATCCAATTATCTGTAAAATCAGTGGAAGATGCACGGGGTTTCCGTGACACCTAGATCATGCTCTTTGGTTTTCAAGCTCTCATCCAGCATACTTTGCACTCCTGCTGTTCATTTATCCAGAAGTGGATGCCATACTGGAAAAGGATTAGTATGCTAGTACTTCAGGAACCTAAACAGCAAAGGCTGAAGAACATAAAGATTCAATACAATTCTCGTATTTAAAGGACCACCATAACACTGCACAAAACATGTTTCTACTTTTTGTATCAAAGGGCTCTCACACATTTTTACAAAGGCAGGCTTCTTTGCCAAAGAAGCACGCATCCATAAGACAACAGAAACACGGCCCAATTCAAAAGTGCTTAAGAGATGAAAAGAAAGGTAAAAATATATATATATATATATATATATTATGCGCAAGAAACATTTTCTTTGAAGGCAAAATNAAGAAGCAGAACAAAAACATGGCCCAATTCAAAAGTGCTTAAGAGATTAAAAGAAAGGTAGAAAAAAAAAATATATATATATATGCAAGAAACATTTTCTTTGAAGGCAAAATAATTTGATTTGATGAGTACCCACAACAGAGACAAAAGCATAAAGCTATTTTCAGGTAGCTAAATAGAAAAGCTACTGCTTGGAAGCATATCACATTTTGAGATTTCCTAAAATCAGATTATTAACAGTTATTTAAGTACTGTCATAAATAGCAGATCATCATCTTTAAACATCTATGCAAAATACCTAAGAATCAAACACACAAAAAATTCCAGCTACTACATAGAAAGGGAGAGAGAGGCAGGGGAAGAGATGAGGTTTTTAATGTCTTTAAAATACTTCTTGGTACTATATGCATCAATCATTTTTTTCTTAAAGGCTACAGACAGAAACATTGTTTGCAATATTAAAGGCTACAGACAGTAATATTAAAATTCCACAAGTTGTTTTTGGCTTCACTTTTTTAATAGTGAAGAAAAATGCTCCATTTTACTGTAATAATATTTTTGCCATTAATGTTAATACTTCCTGCTTTGAAGACATAAATGAATTCTTCTAAAAGCCCTTTGCTAGGGTCATTTTGTGCATCCCAGAACTAAAAAAACCTTTTTTTACTTTGAGTTTCTTGAAAAGAGATTTATCTACCTATTTCTATGCCATATGATCTACACATCCAACTATAAAAATGGGATTCCTCAGCTAAATCTTGTCATCTGCCTTGTTATCAAGGGAGATGAAGAAAAAGCCCACAAACCCTACACAGTCATGGTAAGTCAAGGTACGTACTTAGGCAAACACTTAAGCAGCAGGACAAATGCTTCTAAATCAGGAGTCTAGAATTTATCATTCGTAAAAGTAGGTGAGATGAATCCTATTTAAATGTCTGTGTTATATAACAACACGTTTAACCAAGTGATAACATCCTTAACTTTATGCAATCTTGTCCCTTACTGTTCATCCATTCTACTGTTACTTCCATAGAAACAAACCATCCAGATTTCTGGATGTAGAGTCCAGAGCTAAGTTTTTCTGGTGACAACAGACTGAAGGATGATCCAGTGATCAAAGGACAGGTAATTATTACTAATACTGGTTAGTATTTTTATTGGTACTATTAATGATTCCTATTTTAAAAAGGACAACTCTATCCTAGTCTGAGAAAGTATAATTGATCAATATCTTTAAATAATATGCCATCTTTAACTTTGCCTTTTCACATAGCTAACATGGCTAAAAACTAAAAAAGTTGGAAGACCTGCATGAGGGCAAACTATACTAGGAGGTAACTGGAAGTCCGTTTTGTGAATAGATATATATCAGGTACATATACATCAGGGGCTACAGATGAGGTCAGACTAGCGTCAGGCTCACTGCTGCCTTTAAAAACTGAGACTCTCATCTCAGATTTCCTTCCTCACTAAGTCTATCTTCTCTTTGGAAGCATGGCAAAGAAAGATGGAAGTCTTCTTTCAGATTATTTCATTATGAGAAGCTGGATCCCATCTAGGACCTAGCCAAGAGGGAAAACAAAATAAACACTTATTCCAGTCCAGTAAGGTGACAGACCTGGCAATACATATCATTTAATGGCGAGTGAGCAGGAAAAGAGGGTAAGCTTTTCTAAAAGCTCAGTAAATAGCCATGGAGTAGCCAAAACTTTTTTTTGGCTTTCAAACAAATACATTATTTTCTGATATACCAGTAGTTTCAAAACCTGACCAGGACAGCTTTCATGATTATAGAAAAAAACAGTTTTTAAAATTTCCTTAATGCTTTCATATAAGCAATTAGAGAGACACTAACTCTGCGTATTAAAATTGATCCTGGAGAGACAGATCTTTACTCTGGAAAACATCATTTCCACCTTAGAGGACCAAGATGCTCTTTAAATATCAATTCTATTTAAAGACTACTGTAAGATTTCACAGTTAATGAATTATGACCTAAAATATATCCTAAAAATATATCATGTGAATATAACCTTCATTATGGGAATGCTCTCTGTTGTGAGCTGCTAAGGACAGGAACCTCAGGTACTTAAACACTGTCCTATCATCAATATTACAACTCAAAAGCTATCACCTATCATGTTCTCTACAAATATTAGTTCAGAGAGAGAGTTCCTGGAAACATTTTTATTGGCAATTTCTATTTGGCTGCTCAGGGCTTCACAGACCATTGATTTAAGTATTGCATACATGCCACCATTTACCTTGCAAAGTGCAGTCAGATCTCTATGCTTGCTTTTCACAAGGAACTCTGCTGTAATATCCCGGGGTGGTTTCACTTCTGATGCTTCCTTGTACTGTTGATGGAGTTCTTTAATCTTCTCTTTTAAATTCACCATCTTTTTTTTTAGGTGGAATAGGGAAAGGGAGAAAGGCAGGCAGGGAGGAGACAAGTTTCATGTAAGTAAAACGGATATTCATCTCAAATCATACTACTAACACCAAAGAGACATCCTCTGTTCATCGGGTATTACTAATATGCACATCTACCACCAAAAAATTCCAATAAATGCTGCCAGCCCCCTAATAATATAACTTGTCTCCAACACACCATTGATTTTTTACAAAACTCTGAAAATACTTTTTCCTCTTCACATACAGGGACAAAGTCCTTTTTACAGGAGTAAACTCCTGTGATATGTAAAATTATCACTTATATAAATTCCTTTCTAAGCATATTTTGCAATACTACTTGCATCATCAAATGTTAGATACTTTCTACTTTCTCTAATCAGGTTTCTTGTTCATTTCAAGAAGAGAAAAAGGCTCTCAAAGGTTAGAAATGTAGCATCAATGAAGACAATTCTTTGGGACTTTTGTCTCAACATTATCTCTAGGTAGGCATCAAATGAGCAGAGATTTTTTAGAACAAAATTAATGGCAGCCTTGTATTTTTCTGTGAAAGTGTTTGTACATTTTACAACTATTGGAAGGGAACATGTTAATCTATTCTTCTGGATGTTACCACTGGACAAAAGCTGACCTTGTTGAGAAGATCTTTCAGCTCCTCTTGCGTTTTCACAATCTTTTTCCAGTGTTCAATCTGCTCATCCTTCACATGCTTCTCCTGCAATCTGGAAGAGGCAAGAAGTTAAGAGTCAGTTTCACCATAAAATTCTAGCAGAATTAGGAGATCTCATTATTTTCATTTAGTGAGCATAATGCCATAATGACCATAATCAATCACACCTCAAATAACATTTCACTAAGTAGTAACTATAGCAACTAGAAGAAAAAAATAACACAAGTTTCTGTAAATAAAGGGCACTTAATTAGCTAAAACAAAATCCTGGGGTTACCTATATTATATATTATAAATGCCGTTAAACTTAAATACGTGAAGGCATATTAAGTCTGCCAGCATTTAGTGTATCATTCATTTTCAGGAAAATCTAATGTTTGATACCTTAACCAGTACCTATCTTTGACATAATTTGCTAAAATAGATAGAAAACAGATATACAAATGAGAATCTATCAAAGGACAAAAGCTGTTTTAAATACCAAAAAGGCATAACAATTGTTTCAGATTACTTTTCAAAGTTATTCCAAAAACAAACATACACAGGAAAGTCTACCATGAAGAGTAAAAAACACTTACTGTATGACAACCTCCAAAGCCTGACCTAGGGAGACAGGTTTATTATTGAGAACATTAAAATCCAGCTGATGACTGAGGTAGGAGGTAGCTTCCAACAGACGATTGAATTCTTGCTCCACCATTTCATCCTTCTCTTTTGGAACCTAGAAAGCAAAAGAACAAACTTTCTTCTTAAAATCTTATTCATAAATAAAAGAGAAAAATCACCAAAGCTTAGAAGCTCTGAGACAAGACACTGGAGCTGTAGAGAAGAAATTTTAAAGAAAATCAGAGCAATGGCATCGATTACCTTCCTTAAGGAAGTCTCAATGCAAAGCAATACCTGGTAACTAAAACTCTGTATGCTTCCATTCCTCAAATCAGAGCAAAGAGCAAGGAGCAGTGCAGATGCATTCTTACAGTAGTGCTCGTAAGAGCCACTTGTCCTAAACTATGATGACACTTTAAAAGAACTTCAGTGAACAAAAGCAGCTGAGGACTAGCACTTGCAAAAAGAAATTTAACATTCTTGGCACTCTCAAATGGCCAGACAGCAAAGTCTGTACAACACAAAGGCACTTTGCCAGGAGGTCTAACCAAAGAAAGAAGTGCTGTCAGACCACAACCACAGCGAGCCAACTCCCCTTTCATGAGGGAAGTAGATAAATTTATGACCCAAACAAAGACTTCATTATAGGAAGATGATTTCAGCAAAGCTTCCAGAATGTTGTCTGTAGGCAGAAAAAACGACCTCAGCCACAAGGGCTTGAAAGGTTTGAAAAAAATCAATGAAGCAGACAGGAAAGAGCTTATCTTTGACAGCAGTCAGCATGACTGAGAACTTCCCCATCCCCTCAGTGCTTCCAAGATGAAGGAGGAAGTTACTTGCTTTACAGCTACTTCCAGAGCACTTGTTATTGACTATCCTGAAGAAAGACATTTAAGAACTCTCTGCCACTGCCTGTGTGAAAACACCTGTTATGGGAGAAGCAGCAGACAGCTGTTTCAGAGAGAAGTGAGAAAAATTCCTCATGAAAGAAGTAACATACTTGGAAGCCAGGCTGCAACTTGCTCTTTTCCCACTGATGAAATACTAATACACTAACTGAAAATCGGCATACACTTTCCCCTTTCATGGTAGTTTTCATAATAGATCAAGAAGCTGGGAACAAATACAGTTTTTTCTTAAACCTCTTAAAAGCAGTATGTGGAGTATTAGACTTACAGCTTGTCCATTTGCTTCATAAAGTGGGCATTTTTGCTTGATCTTAGCCAATTCCATGTTTACTTGTTTGCTGACCACAGCCATGGGATTCCCACCTAGAAAAACATTTTGTATAATTGAATATTCTTATAAAGTTCGCCTGCAATTAATATCATAATTCCAAAGACTGTAAACATATTGACTTCAGCACAAAATTCCAGAACAGAGCAATTCCAGAAACAGGAAATAAATTCACTAAAATAGCATTTCTGCTAATGACAGGAAAGAAGAAGACCAGACACACAGGAGAAAGTGCTTCCTGAGCTACAAATGTGTGAAGGAGAGGTATCACACATTTTCCTTATAAAAACAACTTCGGGATTTTTTTTTAGGATCTAGTTTAGTGATTCTCACTCTGAAATACAATAAAAGCAGACCTTTAGTTCAAAATACAGGGGAAGGTTCAGCCTACTGGACATGTAGCAAAGCACTCGAAAAAGGTCCAAGCAGGTTCAAGGGTTTCAAATTTTACAACCTAGAAGGTATAGGTCAACTAAATTTATTTCTCCACAGTTTAGTTGCAAAAGTAAACACTATTTCCTGTTCTTAAGAATAAAAACAAACAAACAAAAAAAAAAACCCATAAAAAAATACATGGGATGCCAAGCTTTTTTTTTTGAAATCCTTTAGAGAAAGGACTTTCAGATTTAAACCTTGACTTTATCAGAGTTTTCCCTTTAGAATGGGGCTCTTCATTCCTCTGTTTTTTTTTTTGTGTAAATATAAAAAGCATATCCCATCTCCTTGTCATTTCTCTTTTTAACTCACCTATTTCCTCTTTGCTCCTATAGTAATGTGTCACTACTACTTATCTCTCTATATTCAATTGCAGCTCAAAAATACTTTGCAAGATTCAAGAGATCAACTAAGTGTTAAATACCAACTCACTTCTTGGACTTGAGATCAAACTACAAGGTCAGTTTCAGATAGTTAAAAGTTGCAATTACTTTGACTGTGAAAAGAAATGGCTTAAGATTTCAAACTTGTAATAGCTAGACCCACAAATTTCTTCCCCCTTCCTTTTTATTTAAGACAACTCACCAAGTCCTGTTACCACCATTGCTCCCAGATCAGCAACATAGTTCCCTTTGCGAAATGTAGCAACTCTTCCTCCTACGCGGTCCTTTGGAAAGCACAGTAAGTTAGAAATAGCATTCAGCAACACAGCTCACGTTAAGCCACCACTGAAAAGCTTCTACAGAACATGGATAAGAATCCTCATAGTCAGAGGTCCGATAAACGGAATGTAAACTTTTCTTACTGCTGCTGAAAATGAGCATCAGGCTCATTATCTACATAAGAAAGACTAAAATGTTCAAGTTGCATTAAAAGAATGCTGCCTAAACTGATGTAGAAGAGATCTAAATATACCTACAGCAGGATCTACTGTGATTCAAAGAACTACCCTTTACTGACCATAGACAGATTATATTTTAGATTTACTCTTTCCACTTTCTACAACAATTCAAATAAAGTGCTTGCAAAAACAAAATTTTTGAGTTCAAAAGTTCATTAGTCAACTTTTCCTTCTTTAATCTCCATAAATGAGGCACCATAAGAAATAAAGAAATGGCCCAATTTAGAAGCAGGAAATATGGCTTGATTGCTGATACATACTACTAACATTTATAGATCTTTTGAAGGTTAAAATGGTAAGAAAAGAAAAAGAAATACCCTTCCTGCCCTATTCTCAACCCAGCTAGGAGGGTGGTATCCGAGTGAGATATTAAAACAAAAGACAAGTTTAAGTTAGAATGATAAATCCTAACATAAATACTCAGTTGATTTATCTGAGTACTAAGAAGTCTCTAATAAATAAGATTATATATATATATAACCTCTCCCCCCATAAATATAAAGAGGAAGTTTGCTTATTAGGAAAGTAGTAGCATCTTAATAATGGAAAAAAAAATCACCTATTCCATGAAATTACCTATATCTCTTTAAAGATAAGTTAAGAACACAGTAATAAATGCGGAGAAAAAAACAGACTTTTAAAGGGTGAAAGGTGTTTGACAATATATTATACTTCTCAGTGAAAATACAGTTCCTAATCATGAAAAGGAGATTGTAGCATACAACTGGTGTGAGTACACAAACCTCCTCTGTTGAAGTATTGGCCAAATACCAATGCAACAGAGACAGGTTTAAGTGAGGAAGGTTTAGCCACCCAGCAACATGTTCTATTTGGCGGTGACTAAACAAATATCTAATCATGTTCTGGCATGCTGTCGGGATACTTGGTCTTACCCTGGCACTGAACACAGTTACCAGTTAAGTTTACAGAAAGAAGATAGCACAGAAGTTTCATACCCTGGCTTCCAGCACCGTGACATCCATCCCAAAACTCTGCAACTGGCGAGCTGCTGCCAAGCCAGAGACCCCAGAACCTATAATGATCACCTTTCCAGTCTTCTTGGCTAAGGAAAGGAAAACAGAACAGCAAACAAAAACACACACACACGTTATAAACTATATATGTGCATTACTACAGTTTAAGGAGCTAAGTTTAAACTGAATCTGAAGAGATAAACAATGAAAAGTAGCTCCCTTCTCATCATGAAGCTGAAAAAAACTTAAAAGAAATAGCCACAAGACGACTATTTTAAATAAATACACATATAGTACAGTAACAGTAAATCACTTCCAACAATATTTTTAGTTAACACAGGTATAAGGAAAATGTGCGAGTAGCTCATCTATGACAAGGAAGAAAACAGGAGAAAAAAAACTTCTGCAAGATAATTATTTTTTGAAGAAGTCAGTCCTTAATTACTTAATAACTTAAAAACTGTTATATAACTATTTCCTCCTGCCTCAAAAAGATAAAACCTTGAAAGCTTTGGAGCTGGATCAAGGTATTCATCAGTACTATTCATTTATCAGCATCTCTAAATGCTGCAGGGACACTGAAATAGAGGAAGTTTAACAGACTTAAGAAGTTTCTGTTCCTTTAGTTTAGTAATTACAAGGTGCATAAGGTTTTATATAACCACTTTTAATGTTATCCAAATCCCTGTTACTAGGGAAAAATTAACTTTATGACCATCCATTCGTTTAGCATCTGGCAATGACCACTCAGATCTATGGAACTTTACACACACTCTCCAAGTACAAACTGAACAAAAACACTTAAATTGCCCAGTATCAAATTAGGGAGAAACAGACTCACAAAAGAGTCTCCAAAAAGAGGAGCAGTGACCAACATCTTCAAAGCTGGTCCTCTAAGTCCCTATTTACAAAAAAAATTGAGTTTGATTTATATTCGAGTTACCTATAAAATCTTAAACAGGCAACACACCAGGACTGCAGTACAGACAACTTCAGTGCAGTACAGAAAACTCTTAAGATTGTTAGACTTCCCCTATTTCAGTGTCCCTCAGAAGCCCTACAAGAGATTGCTAAGTCCACACCGATCCAAACTGACAGCTCTGAAGGACCCACACTGACTACATTTCCTCAAAAAAGGTCACCTCAAATAGTCCAAAGTTTCCAAAGAAAACAATCTGCATTGTTTCTGTTTCTCTTCTGCACTGTTGTAGAGGAGACATTTTGATTTTCAAAGAAACTGCCATGGTGAACCAACAGCAGAAAAAACCTCACCAATACTGAACCTATTTATGGAATGTAAAGAACGAACTGCCCTTTTTATCCCACATGCAGGGAATGTGGAAAAGCAGGTTTAATGCTTACCCCCAGGACAAACAGGCCAGTTCAGATTTCATGCACTGAAGGAATGCAAATCACTGAGTTTTGTAAGTACAGTTAATGTGAGAACTTCTTAAGTTTATGCCACTGTATCACAGCAATTGTTTATGCATAATATTTTTTTCCTCAGCTACTTCTTCACTGGGCCTAAAGACAGACAAGCTCAGTAGTTGTAAAATTCACGTGCCATATAAGCACATGAATTAAATGCAGTATGGTGAGTATTTTTTTAATCTTCAGTTATTCTAATGAGAAACAAGGATAATTCATTAATCAGTGACAGCTACTGAACTATCTACAGGTGATCTTCAAGTGTTTCTAGCAATTTACATTGGGACTAAAATGCATGCCTCCCATCTCAAAATGGTAAATGAACACCTAGCTAGGTGGCCTTCTAGCCTTTACTAGTAGTCCAGTACCATAATGCAAAATTAGAAACAATTTTCAACATTCTTACTTGGAAGGGGCTTCACTCTTTTGTAGATACCAAAGTTGATTAGACCATGTCGCTCTAGATAGCTGTGTACTCTGTGAACTAGCACTGTATCACCTAAAAAAAAAAAAAAAAAAAAGTAGTATTTTTAATTGCTCTAATAGGCAGCACATGACTATTGAAAACAATCACAAGCAAATGTAACACAGCAGAACCAAAGTCACCTGGAACACATCCCCTTTTCCACTCCTAGTGTTCTTCCCTTACTGAAGGATCCAATTTCCTGAAGGCAGCTGAGCATAAAATTTTCTGAAAATCACTCGCTCTTTGCGATACTAGAGTGTTTAAGCAATACAAGGCATTAAACACTTCTACTTATAGAAAAGCATCTAATCTGAATTTTGACTATAGAAATTTGTGAATCTAACCCCAGAACTACAATGCCTATTTGCTAGTACGGGCCCATTAGTTGGGTACTGATTCTCCCTCTCTTTTTTTTTTTTTTTAATTGTTTGTTTGTTTTTAATAACTTTTACTATATGGCAACACTTGACTTCTCTCATTTCAGCGACAGTTTCCTTTTCTGATCGCTCTTTCCTTACAGGCCCTCTCTATCTCTTTCCAATTAGGGTCTTTTTTCAAAAGACTGAAAAATTCTGTCTTTGCAGGCCTTAACCCCTCACTCTTGCGCTGTCTTTACTCATGGCCACCCTCTCCAAGCCTTATGTAGCTTTTCGATGTAGCCCATAAACCTTATTAAACTCTCAACTGCAAGCAGAGTTGGTTCAAATCTTAAAAAGATATATATGGCAATATTACAAGCTGCAAACGGGTTTATCATGACTAGATAAAGAAAATTCTATTGCTGTGTATTCCATGCTGGTTTGAGCACATCTCCATAAT
This sequence comes from Crypturellus undulatus, assembly GCA_013389825.1. NCBI lineage: Eukaryota > Metazoa > Chordata > Aves > Tinamiformes > Tinamidae > Crypturellus > Crypturellus undulatus. Next base: position 122,735 of record VWPW01012793.1, read on the forward strand.
AATCATTTTACACCCAAACATGAAGTTCCACCAACAAAAGGACCAAATTCTCTCTTGACTTTGAACAGCTTTTGCTCCAACTGAAACTGAAAAAGAATAGGAATGAAAAGTATAGCACAGTTCAATTTTAGCAGTAAAATAGTTAACTTACTATTATAAGGTGCTTCCAACTGTTGGATAGTTGCCTCAAACGTCAGCTGAATCTTTGGGTTATCCAACCAAAGTTGCAGCTGTATTTAAACAATAATACATATATATTAAGCAATATAGAAAGGAGTTTTTCATGCACTTGCTTGTTATCGAATATTGTTAGTAGATGAAACTCTGCAACAAGTTAAACTTTCTGCAGTGCTATCCATCCTGAATTAACTACGGTTTTACTAGAAGTAATAAAAGATACAAAATGGAAGCACCAGAAGGCTTGCATATATGGTTTTCCTCCCATGTGCATGGTGCACCTGCTGTTTTAGTTGTTTTTTTTTCCAACATGTGACTTGGCAGTAGCAAATTTAAGTTATTTTTGTAAAAGCTACAGCAGTACACACTATCTGAAATGTATTTATCTTAGACTCTTAATCATGCAATTCATCTTCACTGAAATGACAGACTAACACTGAATACATTGGCCACTTACAAAAAGAGCTAGAAATAAGAGCTATCTACAATCTTAATTATGTCATTTCACACCAGAAGGAATCACAGAATGACAGAATCAGAAGAGTTTTCCCCATCAAAACTTCTACTTTATCGTATAGAAGGTGACAGTAAACAATATTTTACTGCTCAATGCCTAGCTCTAGGCCTAGTTGTTTTATCTATTCTAGATAGGATCCAAATATTATGCAAATAATAATATTCGGAGGCAAATTCTTTATTTTTAATTAAACCAGTTACTTCGTAGCACTATTTACCATAATTCTAAGACTTAATTTCAATTGGAAGAATGCAAAGCCCATAATCTGTACTTTACATATAGAACTCTCTCCATATTTACACCTGATTACTTTTCTTATTTGCATCAGTTGGATTTAAAATTAGTTTCATATGTTACATCACCCACTTAATCGAGAAGATTCCTCAACATCTTTTTGCAGATACTTAAAAGTAATCTTGTACCTGCAGTAGGTCATCTCATTACATGTTCTGTTTCAGACACTGCTTATGAATATGAAGTGCAGGCTTCCAACATGCCACACAGTGCAATATCAGATCATTCACCCAAAATCTGCTTTATAATTCTGAAGAATCATGAATAACTTAGATTCTATCAGACTCAATCAAGAGAATTTGCTAGGATTTTGTTTGCCTCTCCTTCCTCTTATTTTGTTTTTTTTTTAATCCAAGACAAACACATGCAGTGCATCTTCCATCCTTCCACATTCTCAATGGTTCCTTAAAAGGAATCCAACAGATTTTGTGTGTGACTTCCCTTTTTACAAGCCACAGCGAGCCTTCATTCGCTCAATTCTTGATTACATTTGCTATCAGATAAATTGGTGAAAATATCTTAGTAGTCGGATACTGAACAGCTATAACTCCTCTAATCTCTTGCAACTCTCTAAAGCTTCCTACCTTACTCAATATTTTCAAATTTTTCAGTGCTGTGTCAGCTATAAGTGAGATTACACACGCAGTTCACAATTTTCAGAGCTCTGCTTACCACTAGGTATGGATTATTCATTCCCTTTTATGTTGTACTACAACCTCTTCTATCCTGACTGGAAGGAATCATTTCACAAATATTCTTTGGAAAAAAAAAAAAAAGATGCATTTTTAGGAAAGTCCAAGTTATTTAGGAAAGCTCAAATGATTTATTTAAAATCCTAATCATTTATTAGATGCACAGACTCAGCGGAAGGGCTTTCTTTTTCTGTTGTGCTTGCAAAAGGATTAGTCATTATACATTTATGTAAACTGTTACTTATTTATTGACTTTTCTTGGTCACTTTTTCGACACTAGTGGAAGTAAGATTATTCAGCTGAAATTTTTTTCCCAGAAAATCCATGTCTCATGACATCTCAAAAGTTATAGCTAAGGTTAACTGAAGGGAACTAACAGGAAAAGCAAAAATCACATTCCTAGCATGAAGATCTCCACCATTACAAATTTTGATTTAGTTCTGTAAAGCACTGGAGTACTATCCCACCATAATGCTCATTATCATCTTATTCTTGTGAAAGTGGGGTGGACAGGGGAAAAAACATCCCCCACTAATGGTCTGGAATGGCTGGTCTTCCAAAGAGTTTCAGCCTAAGGCTAGTTCCTGTCATCCAATTGTAAGCCCAAATGTTAAAGCATTTTCAGGTCTATACAACTGAAAGTGTTATTTATCAGAGCTGTGGCTGACTGAACACTGCTGATGCTACTTCATTTAGGCAAAATTCATCTACCATAGAAGTCAATCAGCAGCATATGGTCTGTTCTTCTCGCCCCTATATTTTTTTCAGTAAAAATACATTGGAGATTTTTGCTCTCTAGGTGCTCTTGATATTTACTTGTCTTGAGAAGCTTCTGCAAACAGATCTCATTTTCTCTTGTCCTTTCTTTTTACAGCAATATATTGCTGATGAAAGAAAAACAGAAAAATACATTCCCCAGAAATGATGCATTTAAACCCTATCCCTCAACCATACACAATCATCAATAACTATGTGAAGAGCAAAGTTATTCTCTTGTGTTCTTAATTTCTGCTTGCCTTAACAGCAAGAAGAAAATTTGCTTCCCTACACCCCCAAATACTAAATAGAAAGACTATCACACTTATTTTAGATTATGGCCCTGAGGAACTGAAATGCTTATTTAAAGACTGGATTACTGCAGTGCTCTGAAAGGCCTAATTTAAAGGCTGTTTGGAAATTTCTTTTGGCAGAGTCCATTTAGATTTGCTGTTAGGAAACACTGTCTGTGTTCTTTGCTCTGGGCTAAACACCAAGATGTGCCACTGTACATTTTAAACACCTAGGCCATTCAGGGCTTTGAACCTTTAATGAACTATAGGATCAGACATTTGAAGAAAAAGGGCGATGACAACTCTCCATCATCAACCTGAATACCTGAACTCTAACACTTAATTCCTTTCTTTCAGTCCTTCTACCTTGGCACCCGGGATTCTCAAGGTCCTCTTACCTTCAAGACCTCCCATGGGACTGGGAAAGCATTTAAGGCAGACCTTAAGGCTACTTCCTTTAAGGGAAATCTATTTGCACATATCTTTCATGAAGATAAATAGTCATGATGGGTGAGATGACACCCAGAACCTTACTGGAAAATCAGGAAAATCAGCTTTTTTTTTTTTTTTGTTAATGTTAATTATGTCATTGATTTTTCTCCCCAGTAGATTTGTGTTTTACATTACACTGTTGGATAGATTGTTTTTCCATCTGCTCCAGTGGAGAGTAGAATTTGTTTGGAGTTTGCTTTCCTACTCTTAATTCTTACAATAACTTACAGTTTCTAAAAATAATAACAGCAGCAACAATAATAAATCTTTTCTAAGTACAGGGGAAAGTATTGAATCCAACTTATGTGTTAAAGCACCTAAAAGCAGTGTCCCAATTTAAAAACAACACTTCAAAACCACAGTTTATTATAGAAATTATTATTGCCAAAACCACTTTGCAAAGTATCATGGCACAGAAATGCCCTTTTGAACACCTTTGTCTTCAATACTTTTTACAATAAACTTACTGTGCGGTTCCTGATGTACAGAAACACCTTCTGAGTCTGCTGTGGCCCACTGATTATATCTGGGAAACAGGCAGCTTCTTGAGATGTCATACGGTCATGGGGAAGTCTACTCTGGAATGCTGCACCCTCCACACCTACAATAAAAAGACAGGTTGTCTACAAATACTGCAAAAGAAACTGCTAGCAAGTATCGTCACACTATGCGTCCTAGCCAGGGCATACCGAATAGCCGTAAGTCAACATGATGACTGTTCATGCTACACTTTCATTTTCTCCATTTATTTCTGCAAGACGCACAGCTTCTCAACCAGACAGTTCTTGAAATTACAGATCCTATCTAGTTTCAATGGAAGAGCCACATCATGGCAAATAAATAAATAAGCAACCCTGCAAGGGGGTTGGCAAGGAGAGGTGGGTAGCAGAGTGCTCTAATAAACCTGAACAGCCTTGTGTGGTTTTTAGTTTCTAACAAAGTAATAAAACATTGTGGTACCCATTCAAAGGGAAAAGACCTAAGCCACATGCACAATGCCATTGCAAGAGTCCCCTCATCTGCTTCCCAGCTTTCATTTGCACTGAGCTTCTCTCACTAGACCAGGAGAAAGCCATCCTGGCCTATTCTTTTACCTATTTTATATATCTACAACATGCACTGAAAGGTAGCGCAAACCTGTTTGGGCCACGTCTTTATCCTCCTTCCCAAGTGTTACCTATTATCAAAAACACCAGATTTCTGCATTTTCCATGTAAACGCTCTACACCAACTAACACCGAACACAGGCAGGAGACATGTTGTATGTGGAAAGACTTCATTCATAAAGGCACCTTTTCAGCTAACATAGTTTGAATAAACTATAAGAACATGGGCATTGAGCTAACACTAAAGCTGTCTACCTTAAATCCCTTAATCTTATCTGAATACAAATTATACTGTACCAAAAGGAACAAGCCAATACAGAACTGCAGGGAGTGCTGCAGCACAGAGAGGCTGCGGAGGGTGCATCTTGCAGGCATCAGGAGCAAAGCAGAGATGCAAAATACAGTGAGGATAATATAAAATTCATATCCTAGGAAGTGACTTAAGGAAAGACAGTAGGGTGGACACTTAATCTGGAAAGACATAAGCCAATACATCGCAAGGGGAAAAAAAGAAGCACAAATATAATAAGATCGAGATCATGGTGTTGAAGGGTAAACCCTTCGATCTTGGTTGGACTCAATGATCTTGAAGGTCTCTTCCAACTATAATGATTCTGAGATTTACTAAAGCTGGAATTTTTGAAAAATTTGTGGTAAATATCAAAGGATAGATCAGCTTGCAGTGTATGTAACACTAAGAGACACCTGTTTGAAAGTTTGCAGCTCGTATGCAGAGGTGCATGCTACTGTATAGGGGAAATGCAGGAAATCCTTTTCTTTCAGTTCTGATGAAACCACACGCACCATTAATTTCCAAGCATTTTTATGTCCCCAAGATGAAGAAAAATAAATAAAGCAAGAAAACAGTTGTGAAGCTAATAAAATTCAATCATAAGCAGTGATTAAAAGAGCTAACTGTGTGATAACTCAAGGTAGAGAAACTGTCTATAACCATTCACAGAAATTTGACACCAGAGGAAATTAGTAACAGAGAATATAGAGCACTACTTTGAAGGAAAGCTGAAAACAACAGGAAAAAAATAACACATAAGTAATACTTTGATATTAATATGCAGCTATGGAATAGAAACCCATAGCTAGGCTACAGCTTCAATTTTCTTGCCTAATCAGCATTCTCCTAGCCCTTCTGTTTTCCTTCTGTTTGTGCAAGGATCTGCATAGAAATACATAAGGTATAAACTCTGCCACCCTGTCATGCAAATCCACGGTACCAATTCTCTGTCACTTTCTTAAAATAAGAAAACTTTCAGATTCTAGTTCCTCAAGTGACAGCAAAACACTCAGCAGCACTCTTCAGGCTAGCCAGTTAAACAAAACTTTTAAATGCCTCATTACCCAACTTCTTTTACAAACTTGTGCTGTGTTGACTGATATGCACAATGTCTGACCAGCTAACACAGAGCCTGCAGATGAGGATTTATATGCCAGCTGCCCAGTTTCTAGATAAGCTTTGTTGTTCATCTCTTTAAAACTCATGAAGCCAAAGAACCTGGTGCTCCAAATGGCTTGGGAGAGGATTCCATACTCTTTAGAAAAACCAAAAACAACTGTGCGACCATCAAGTGTTGGTGCGCTTTTTTGTTTCTTTGTTTTGTTATTTTTAAGGCTACAGCTCTTTTGACAATATCTATTTTAAAGGTAATACTAATATAAAGTCTAGTTTCAGGAGCTGTCTTCAACAAGAATCAATACTTAGATGGCAGACCAAAAAAAAAAAAGATTTGACATTGGACAATTTAGAAAAAGTCTAAATAAAATTAGCAAAGAGATTATTTAATTAGCTCCAACTACCAGAAAATCATATTAGAACCTGAATTTACTTTTGCAACTATAGATCAAAGCTAAATCACTTTCAGGTAGATTAAATTGTCCCCCCCAACTCTTCCTTTATGTTTTATGTTTCATGAAAGCAACATGACAAAGGGACTCTCAATCCAGAGCTAAATACACTTTTGTCAACACAGTACATAGGCAACTTTTTAATTAATGTAGCAAGTGTCCTGCCTAGACTTCTCATACACACATACACACTTGCCAGAATGAATAAGTACCAGCAACCATTAAGTGCCAACAAACTGTGAGATTTTCATGATCTTCTCCCTCACAGGACAAATCCTGAGGGATGCTGCTCAAAGACTTACTGAAACATCTGCAGATGAAAAAAATCCTTCAAGTACTCTGAAAGGAAGTTATTTGGCTACTTAATACTTCGATTGCTAATGCATATTCTTGGTGTACATGCAGTGTAACAAACAGAATTTGCAAACAGAACCAATGTCTGTCCAAAAATGAAAGAGGCAATGCATCCTTAAATCCACTATTCCTAGGATTCAGAAATTCTGTATAAGGGATAAGATTCAGAACATAACTAGGCTCCTTTATTTAAGGCAGCAAGGATGCACTTTCAGATGAGTATCTTGAATTTGTATTTGCTTCAAAAAGCTTAACTTTGAAATACAGAATGAGTTCTGGAGCCTCTGACTTATTTTCTTAAAACCTTAATCCTCACTCGTCATGTGAGAGCAAAAGCAGGAGGGTTGTAGGAAGATTTTTCAGTCTAAAAGTACCAAATAACAAAGATAGCAAATGCGTGAATTAAACGATAGCTGCAAACCACTGGCATTGGTGCTTAGAACAAACGTCAAATGAAATTCACAGTCTGTCCACTGAAAAGCAGACTAATCTTCCCTAAAGAGGAGTCTTCTGAGCTAACCACTGGCACAGTTCAGACTCAATCCCTTAAGGGAAAACAAAACAAAAACACACCGACACACGCAGTTTATTCTTCAGGTTAGAAAAGGGCCTAGTGCTGTGAAACCCAGAGCTCTCAGCATCACTCTAACTAGTAGAAATCGGCTATGTAAGAAGTACCTTTTTTTATTTTTGGACTCCTCTGAACATGGAGAGGAGTGGAGGGATGAGAGATCGGCCTGAGGCATTTGAATGCAAGTTGGCTTCTTTTTCCATAGTTGGTACAGACCTCAACTGATTGAAAATACCCCTCACTTATTTTAAAACAGGTGAGCAAACAACCTTGCTAAATTCTGGACACCCACACCCATGCGCACTTGCAAGCATCAATCCCTAACTTGGCGGCTCTTGCTACTAAGTGGCAAGCATCAAACGCCACCCTCACCTGATGCTTGGCCGTCTCCATACCCTCCAGAATTGTCGTCTTGAAGTCCTCCTGCTTGCCCTGTGGAAGGAAAGAGGAGAACTCAGGGACCTTACTCCATAGGTTAAATCATACTGGACATAAAGGCCCGGCAGTTGGCGTTTTTAGGTATTAAATTTCACCAACTAACTAAACCCATTTTCTGAGAATCCCATCTTCTGGAATATAGGTCCAGGGCACCGAACTCTGTGGTCTTCTGAAGTGTCATCCATATTACTGGAACCCTTTAAATCAGACTTTTATGGGAAATCTAGAAGTATACTGTATGTAACATTACTTGTGGCTAAATACCTATGATCAACTTGATTAATGACTGGATTTTAAATAAGATCACATTTCTTACTACCAGGTTAAAGATTGGGTGGATGGGTACTGTTAGATCATATGGGTCTCAAACCACAAGAATTCAATAATCTTGCCCTTGATATTTGCCAGTATCCCAACAGGCAAATGGAAGTTTTGTACCATTCTGAAAAGTCTCTTACTTTCAAGACAGTCTGTTTTTTTGCCATAAACCCTTTTTGAAGCTTGATGAAGGAACAAGGCCTATAAAAGGCACAGGCCAATCACTCTGGCTTTAGTGCCCTTGGTGCACCAACAATCCTTCACACACTAGGACGATGTGGGGACCAGCAGTACTGACACACACTCGGCTTCACAGACCACGAATATGATCAACACCCAGCACTGAAAGACATGAGGCTTTCAGTCTATCCAGAGCTGGACAATGAGGAAGGGTAAAGCACCCAGCTGAAAGATCTGAAGAGGTCTCAAATTTGCCTGAATGCAAGTCCTAAATAGCAGTGTTGATAGGACTGAAATACAACTGGGAACAGAATATTTACAGGAAAGGATGAGTACAGCTGTGCTATCAGAACAAGCTAATATAGGTCATCTTCTTACACTCTGCTAATCTTCACAAGAGAAACCACCTCTGAGTTTAGCTCTTAAGTGATATTCTTCTACAATCAGATGTTAGCCTAAACATTTTTTCAGCTCCAAAGAGCAGGAAGCAATGAGCATGGCAGAGACAGCTAATCCTCATGTGGCTGTTCAGACATATATCAAGACACCTTCAGAGCAAAGTTCTTCATAGGAATGTCCCAATAGTCAGCACATCATTTTTTTCCTGAAGCCAAAAACAGACCCCCACTGGAATAAACCCCTGTAGGTAGCTAATGAAACAGTTCTGAGACCATGACTGTTCAAGGTGCAACTGCTCAAGGAGCCATCTTCAAACAAGAGAAGGGTTCCAAACACAGCTGTTAAGAATACTCAGTAGAATTTAGGATGGGGTATACAACTTCACTAGAATGTAGTTTGAAGGTCTAGGGAGAAACCTGATTTAGTGTAAAAAAATAAATTGGTAGTTCAGATTAAATTCTTACCTTCTAAAGCAATATCCAAAAATGAAATCAAGTGTTTCCATACTTTGAAAAGCCATGTGCACTGTAACATTGCACCATAACATACAAGTAAAATTAAATAATAATAATAGGAAAAAAAAAATAGTTTCAACACAGTTCTCAAGATACCCACAAAACTGAGGATGGGTGCTTCAAGGCACTATAGTTTTACTGTGACCTAAGGCTTTTCCTAAGAAAAATTCAGTTTGCTATAAAAGGACTAGCCTATCACATGTTTGAATATGGCTCTTATGGAAGACACACATTTTCACATAGTTACAATTGAAGAGGAAGTCTTATATCTAACCAATCTACTAGCAGAAAATTTTAGAGACTCAAAAGAGACACAGAGGAGAAATATTTGTATTCCAGTAGGCTTTAGAAGTCTCAAAACCAGCTATCTATCAACCCAATGTATTTGCAATAGCAAGAGAAAATGTCTGTCTTGATTTACATCAAAAGCATTGGGCTGTATTTGCTGGAACATGTGCCAACATTACAGTACCTGCTTCCATCACTCAGGGAGGGAATACCACAACCCAACATAAATATTTACCCTCCAACATAGGCAGCTATTTGCATGAAAAAGTATACTTGCCCCTTCCATAAATTACAGATTTGAAAAGGTGCTGACACCAGCCTGTAGCAGTCATTATTCCTGACTTGGCAATGACACTGAGCAGAGAGGACAGAGCTGCTCTCAGCTTAAGTTACAAAAAATATTCAATACTTTCTGTTGTGTTAGTAGCAGCTAGAGTCCAAGAAGTCCATTTCATTTTGGTCATTCACTCATCCACTGTTCATACAATCATCCATTGCCTTAAAATAAAGCATAGCAGCACCACATGACCAAAACTAAGTGCTGAATTTAACTGACAGGCAAATCAGATAAGGAAAGACAGAGGCAGAGCACCACTAAATCTGACTAGTCAAATGATATTAATCTGAATCATATTAAATCTTACATTTCCTTGGAAAACAGCAGCTAAAAACATTGATTACCACAAACTAAGAATACTGACAAAACTAGAAAAGCAGAAGCTAGAAAAGGAAATCTTCAGGCAGCAATGAAAAGGAAAACCCAATTTAGCCAATGTAAGGAGGAAGAAAAACAACAGTAGCAAGCTCCTTGATTCCAAAGTGGATATCACTGAAGAGGAACTCAAATTAATTTGACACTAAAAATGAATTTGGAAGCTTTTTGCTATCAAATATTATTTCTCACAGAAAAACAAACAAACCAAAAAAAAAAAACTCGCCACAATAATTAAGGAAGTTTAAACTATAATGAAATACTCTCATCCCTTTTAAAAATGCTCTGCAATGATTTACAGTAAATCTTGCAAATCCAGACTCTAAGGGCTTGCATAATCAGAACATCTGAAATCCCCCCCCAAGCTAAGCATATTAATGGAGCCAACTCTGAGTAAGCCCCACATTTTGCTATTTCCTACAGTGTAATGATTAATACTGTCCTTCTAATGTTAATTGATACTGAATACAGAGTAATAATCAGCTACCGTTACTACTACATTTTTTAAAGTTGGCACAATTAGATTTTTCAGCACAAAAGGCAGTAAAATGAAAAGTTTTACACCTTTACTGCATTACCTAGGTTCTCGTAAGCTTTAAACAAGCAATGAAAATTTAAACATTTCCAGGTCTGATAAAATAAAGCCCAGAAATGAGGATAAATTAACAGTAATATAAACTAACTCCTGTACCTTGCTAAATACGTCATCTTGTTCTAATACTACCGTCCTATTTAGTATTTCTTCTAAAACATTTATGGTCTTGCTTCAAAGAAGTGACAAGAGCACAGCTCAACTCAAATACACAGCAGATCTTGTGTTACCCTGCTAACCTCATTGGAACTATATGTCTCAATACACCTTAAAAACCAGCAGAAGATGAGTTAACACTCTGGTGCCTGCATCTTAGAAAATAGAGAGATCCACCAATGTGCATAGTTTGGGAAGACTTTAGAAATACAGCAAGACTAGCCACAGAAAAACAACAGAAAACTCGTGTCTGCTTTCGCATGCCCACGTTTCACACACATCACAGGATGTCTGTCCCTGGAGAAAAGACAATGACCTGAATTCTAGTTTTAAAAACAGGTTGTATCTAGCTGACTATACATAATGCCTACATAATAACTGCTAAACACGTTTCGATATATATACAGAATTACATAAGCCTATCTCTGACTCATGCACCTTTTCTTCCTTAAGAAGGCAGGAAGTTGGGTGCTCTTCATCCATTACACCTCTGACTGAACTCTGGAATATTCTTAGATGCACTAAATGGCATCCAAGATGTACACTGGAAGTGTATTAGTACTGTACTTCACAGATTACACCCCAGAAGTGCAAGCTAAATTAAACAATGAACTCAAGATACTTGCTTGATTGTTCCTATTGATATTCTACTTTTAACAGATCAGCCACCACTATGAAGGGGAGAGAAAAGGGAGATTTTTATTGTTTCAAACATTTCAGTCAAACAGCTGTATGAGCTATAGAATCCCTGTATCAAGATAGGAGTCTGCAACTGTAACTGAAGAGAAATTCCAGTGGCAAGCCCTAACAAATAAAACACAAATGTGGCTTTCAGTATTTCCAGAAAATAAAGGTGACTATCCTCAAACTAGTATCAGATTCAAATGTTCTGTCAACATGCCCAAACTTGCCTGCCAAAGAAGAAACAAATGAAGTGCAGACCTGAAGACAATATCTGCAATAAAGTGGCAAAAGTTCAACTATTATATTTCAGCTATTGTCTAAAACCAGCTAGCACACTGAATTTTGTACAACCTCTCTGGCAGGTGAATTTTGCAAAAAGCATTTTGATACAGCACCATGAGACCAAACGCTGGTTGCTGTAAATACATCAGAGGTAAAGAACGGAGAATGTACTGCTAATACCACAAAAATTCCACTGCTGCTTCCTGAACAAGGCTGAATAACAAACTTCCCAATGCAAAGTGCAGTTTTACAACTCTGCCAAAGACAATGAGTAAAGCACTGAAGTTTAAGCAAGAAGAACTAAGAACTACAGATTATGTTCATGATTTAAAGTCACAGGAATCACCATCAATTAATTTCTGCAGCAACTCTCCAGATAAATATAACTTAATTCTCTCAGAAGAGTAAGTATATGTTCATATATGAGCAGGTGACAGTTAAGTGCTAAAGTGACTATTCTGATCATTAGGAGGTTTCTAAACACATGCTAATAAGGATAGAAATGGCAATTTTCATGAGAGGTTTGGCTTTGTTTAAAGTTATATCATGTATATTCCCATCTTCATCAGGCTACTTTCCTGCGTTTTTAACCCTCCTTCTACAGATGAGGTCAGCAAAAAAAAGCACGATCAGAACAATCATTCATAACTAGATCAAAACTAGACACAGGACTCATGATGCTGCTCCTTAATTTCTGCCAATAAAGCAGGTAAATATGCCACAGGAAAGGTCTCTCTCCACTCACCAGATGGTTCCTCTGGCTCACTTTCATTTTCTTCTTCTGCAGGAGCTGGTGGAGGTGGTGGCGGGAGCTTTTTCTCTTTCTCAGCTTTGGCATTTCTCTCTTCTTCAGAGTAATACTCATCTTCTGACAGGTTTGCAAGACTCTCATCCATCTCTCTGTACTCCACCTGTAAAGAGCACAACCACAGAATAAACACACTGAAGTAACTCAAGTCTAACTACTAGAGTGAACACCACCAGCAACATAGCTGCTTACAGGCACAAAGAACAGGCCTGGTCTACCTTGCCCAAAATCCTGTTACAGGCGCTGTATTACTTATGTTTCATGGGTTTTCACCTCCACTACTGGCTTCAGCACCTAATTGTCCCTAAGAGTAGGAAGTCTCTCCTAGTAACTAGCCCATTTTATATGTATTTGTTGTCGAGTCAGTATTGTCTTCAACTTCTGTTGCTTTCCTGTGAATCTTTACTTCTCCAGCATATTTATGGGTGGCAAATCCCCTCCCAGGCCAAACGACTACAGTGAAACTAAACTCTCAGGTTCCTCTCATATAATAGGCTCTTCACTCTCATTATCTACCAGCCTTTATCTCACATGTTCTGAGTTGATCTTACCTATCGAAGATGACCAAACACAATTGCTAATAAGACTTTCTAAGGAAGTCTTACAAGTATCCTGCACAGTGAGGTATCTTGCATAGATACTCTTTTTTTTTTTTTTTTTTCAGTAGCTACAGAAATTTTTCCCCTGGTACAGGGGGTCATGTTTGCCTCCTCTTCAGGCTGCTCACACTAGTGACTCAAAGATCCCTCTCCTGTTTTCAATTGATGAGTTTTATTTGCTAAGAGAAGTTGTGATTAATTCCCAATATGAAAAGCACAAAGCTGTTCCATAATTGCTTTTCTATAATTCTGACCCTCATATTTCTTTTCTTATGATAATTTAATCCTTTATTCCTGTCTTTCTAGCCTCATCTCACTGGCCCACACCAAATAAAACCCAGTTCTGAAAAATGCCATTAGTGATCTCTACCTCTCCCCAGAACTTCAGCTTCTCTCCAACACTCAGCGCAGACTTAGCAACTTCGGAAGGATTATTAGAGGCAATTACAGCACCAAGCACACCTGCACATCTAGTACATATGATTTTGATTACCATAGCTGGCTCACAAAGCTAAAATTAGTAACAAGTAACAGTTCTTCTGCTGACAGATTAAATATGCAGATCACATTCTTTTATTGACAGATCTCTGCGACTTAAGGTACATAGGATGGAGCACATACAATTATAGTAGCCCTTTACCAAGCAATTCCAATCACTAAGCCAGAGGAATTATTAAATATCTTCTCACTCACCCCTGGAAAAGCTTCTCTGCTTTCTCCAGGGGGAGAAATTAAATCAGCTCACTGTGTGATTGGCCACACAAAAGCCTGAACAGGTTCAAACAGAGGAGTGGGAACCATGTAGGTGATAACAGAAGTAGAAAGAGACTCCTTCCCTTGTAAATTTGATCAGTTTTTGCTGGTCTGGCATTTCTGGCCAAATTGGAAGTTTAAATCTGGGGAAGATCAAAATATGTTTTGTCTATCAAACATTAGTCTTTTGTGTAGCATAAACTGATGAGAGCACACTGCAGCTATCAGCGCTGATAATGAAACGAAAATGTCAGTCCTAGCAGAAAATAGATACGTTCAAGGAATTTTCAAAACTGGAAATCTAGACAGATCTTAAAGGGAGATCTTCAATTTAAACATTCAATCTGTCCACTCCTAATTCCTTTAAATCCTCTCAGGCATTCTAATATACTAGATTCAGAACAGGAACTGTGAATTGTTGAATTCCTGTTAAAATTCTCATTTATCTCAATTGACTCCAAACAAAGTTATATTTCTTGCATCATGACTACTTATATGTTACTGACTCACATTCAAGAGCTAAGTTAAACAACATATGCTTATTATATGTTTTATAACATACGTTTATTATATATTATATTGTATAAGTAATATTAAGCAAAAAGTGATAATAAAATGATAATCCTTTAAGGATATGACAGAGCAAGCCGAAAAGGGAAATCCCATAAAAATAAAAATTCCATTGACCATAAGATAATGAGATGTGCCTCTTTCTTTCCCCACGATGTTTTTGTATCAGTTAAGCAAAATAATTATCCTTATTGTCGTAAGTATTTTATTTTGTTCTCCAGTTAAAAAAACAAAAATAAAGCTTATTGTAACATAAAGGAACATGGCAGCCCAAGAGATAAATTATCCTTATTGTCGTAAGTATTTTATTTTGTTCTCCAGTTAAAAAAACAAAAATAAAGCTTATTGTAACATAAAGGAACATGGCAGCCCAAGAGATACCCTAAAAAACGTACCATTTAAACTGTTTTAAATATACTATTTAAACTTGTCTGTTTTTCCAAATTAAGGAAGATTTTCTACTGGTATTCAATTTCTCTACCTACTAGNCTTAAAGGAACATGGCAGCCCAAGAGATACCCTAAAAAACGTACCATTTAAACTGTTTTAAATATACTATTTAAACTTGTCTGTTTTTCCAAATTAAGGAAGATTTTCTACGGTACTGAATTTCCCTACCTACTGGTAAGGAATTTATATTCCATCCTCTGCAGCACGTTGAGCTGCTCACTGTTAGCAAATGTGTTAGTCATTACACCACTACCAGGGTCTTTTGCAAATTCCCACTCTGAAGCAAGTGACAGAGATCTCAGTGTATCGCAGTCATTTAAAACCAACACAAACTAGTGCTACCCGCAAAAGAAGCCATTTCACCCCCCTCCAAAGTTCCTCTTCTCCCCTAAGGTTGCAAAAACTTGAAAGAATAATCAAGTCCAAACAGAATAATCTTTTCCCAAGGTTTATTTTTAATCAAGGTAAGATCCCCAACCAAGTTCACAGCACAAACATTTGCAGCAATTCCTGGCAGTGCCACCCCGGGCTAGCACAGAGATCATAGGCGATCACATCCGCAGCAAGCGGTGCCACCAGCACAGAGAAACATCACTACAATGTAACCTGCAGATAGTTCTCCAATTCTTATTTGCTGATAGACCATTAAAAAGCAAATAAGCCCATGGATGCTGCCTCTGAAGAGGCTCCAGCCCAATGCGAACTGACAGCTCCCAAGCACAGAGGAAGTGTCGGGCTATCTTGTATGGTGCACTCGGGAGTGAAATACTCAATGCCACAACACATCAGTCAGGGGCCCTAACAGCACTTCCAGCTTCTGTATCAAACACACCCAGTTCTGGGCACACCCAGAGCCTTCCAAGGCATCTGCAACAGGGTTTCCGAGCCAAAGATACACTTGGTGCAAATAAAGTACTCTCATATGCTCATAATAACTTAAGGATGGATGACTCTGCAGGTCCAAACTACTGGGAAGTTGTCCAACAGCCTTCAACTTTCATCACTAAGCGCCTCTTAAGCTCCCTCAGCACGAAAGCGGTTCAGTCTCCCAAAGCTAAATGAAGGGCACTGAAGAACAGGGTGCCCGAAATTACCTGTATAACCCTGCCAGACCAGCTCTGCACCAGGCACACAGAGTCCTCAGGAGACGCTCCTTCCCTCTACTCCTAACACCATTACGAGTGCACTGCTCGTCAAAACACAGGACCACAGACACTTAGACTTAGCAGACATTTAAGCGTANCACGAAAGCCGTTCAGTCTCCCAAAGCTAAACGAAGGGTACTGAAGAACACTACTGTTCTGTTGTACAGAACTGTACAACCCTGCCAGACCAGCTCTGCGCCGGGCACCCCATTACCTCAGGAGACGCTCCTCCCCTCTACTCCTAACACCTCTACGAGTGCACTGCTCGTCAAAACACAGGACCACAGACACTTAGACTTAGCAGACATTTAAGCGTAAATAAAACTCGTATTTGGCCGAGAAGCCCCACACGCCTCGGCGCGGCGCTGCTGGCTGCGGCTCCGCAGCGGTTCCCCGGTGCCCGTGCGGGTCAGCGCCGAGTAGGCCCGGCCCGAGCCCTCCCGCAAGCCCGGGGAGGCCGTTCGGGCCCCGGCGGCGGCGCGGTGCAGCCCAAGCGCCGCAGCGATCCCCGCCCACGGCCCGGCTCCTACCTTGGCCCGCTTGCGGCGGCTGGTCCTGC
>VWPW01012796.1:0-15809 GCA_013389825.1 Crypturellus undulatus
GGGGAGGCTCGAGTGCCCTGCACAAGCTAACAGTGCCCGGCTGGGAGCCCGGGAAGCTTTCTTTGCCTCCCCAGTGGTGCTGGGTCATGCTTCGAAGCAAAGAGGGCTTTGGGGCATTGGAGGAGATGTCAAAACCAAAGCCGTTATGCCGCAAGAACACATCTTGCCTGCTAGGAAAGGACAACGGCCAGCATGCAGATGTCTTTCGCAACACTTTCTCTTCCTCCACACAGCCAGCAGCTCATGAGATGCCAGATGGACCATTCCCACAGGCTGTCTAGGCTCCCCCAAATGGAAATCCTGTCCTAGACTAGATCTGCTGATCTTCGCAGTTAGCTGTCATCTGAGAGTCTGATGATGGCGCACTCTCTTGCTTCTTCCAGGTCACTGACAAAGATGTTAATGAGGGGAATTCCCAGAAGAGATCCTGCTGGTACTACCCTCCCTACAGGCCTCTGCTGGAGCTTGCCCCACAAACCTCTACCCTCCGAGCCCCACCACTTTTTGCACACACTCTACTCAACACACCCAGAGCGCCACATTCTCAATTGAATAAAAGGTTATTTTGTAAGAAAGTGTGGAAAGTGCAAAGAGAGACTGACAAGCCTGTCATTCCCCTATTGTCCTTTGCACCTTTTCTCAAGATGGCTGTGAGCCTTTTTTTCTCCAGGCATCGGCAACCTGCCCTGGACTCCATTACCTTGCAAGGATGCCAGAGAATGGGCTTGGCAACATATAGGTCAGCACTTTTGGCACCCTCGAATGCAGTAGGCCAGGAGTTGCGGCCCTGCACAGGTCGGCTCCTCTGAAACAATCCTTCATGAAGTCTTTCCCCCACTGATGGGTGGGGATGCTCCTCCTCCGTGGACAATCTGGGAGGACACAGAAGTGTGGCAGGCCTTCCTGGCAAAGGCTGAGGCAGAGGAAGGCAGTGTCCCAGCCTTATCAGCATCCACTCTCACTGACTCACTCACCCCATTCAGCAGTGGATCTTCATTTTCCTCGGTCAGCCTTCTGCGGTCAGCCTTCTGCTGCACGGTGTTGCTCCTGTGCCGGTGCACCACTTGGCACTTCCCTTTAATGAAGTGCTTAACATAGCTATCTGTCCCTTGCCCAGTCTGTCAAGGCCTCTCCCAAAGGCAACACAGCTCGCTGGGGTATCTACCTGTGACTCCTGCCAGTTTTGTGTCACCTGCAGCCTTGCTGGGGATGCAGGTTTCAACCTCCAGGCCCCCAGACCCTCCTTCTTACCGTGCTCAGTGACACACGTGACTTTTGCTTTCCTGCAGCACTCAAAAAGGACCCCAAGAGCCATGAAGATTTAAAGTTTTCTGAGCATGGCCTCGCCGTGACATTGGCCACCTCCCTCAGCACTTGCAGGGGCATCTCATCACCTCCTATGCACTTGCTTCTGTTCACTTACTTTCCGTGACCCTAGCTTGAACCTCCTGTACTGAGAGTAAATTTTCCTTGTTCCAAATCTTCTCATAGTTGAGAGGGGCCTCACCTTCCTGAATGCAAATCTTACCAGGGAAGATGCAAGGCCAACGAGCCTTTGCATATCTCAGCCTTTTCTGCCCTCTGTGTGTCAACCTCCTTATGGGATTGAGCTCCACCACCAGCCTCCACGCCCTTCACAAGGTCACCAGCTCCATGCAGGGCTATCCCCATGTTTTCCTGAATGTTTCTTTTGGCTACCAGTATAACAATAAAGGCGTCTGTGTCGCTCCTTGGCCAGCTTCAGCTTCAAGTGGTCTTTGCCTTTCCTAGTCCCAGCTCTGCCTCTCTGAAGAGAACCCTCCCCACAGCAAGGAGCATCAGGAGGAATAAAGACAAACTGTGCAGTGCAGCCCACCTGTTTGGGGTGAGGTGGGGGCAAGCAGCAGTGACAGCTGGAGAGAGTCAGGCAGTAAGGAGGGAGACAGAAGGATACAGCACATCCACATGCCTGGGGAGCCTTTGGGGTTTGGCTGGGAACTCGAGTACAGGGAGGACTTGGGCCCCTTCCAGGAAGAGGGGTCACAGATAATCCTACAAGATGCCATTGCCCAATATTTGCCTTCATGGTGGACCCCTGCAGGACATGGGCCATCACTTCTATGCATACTGCCATGCTGCTGCTCCACATATCCTTGAGCATCTACTGCAGCTCCTAGAAGGGAGCGTCTTTGGAGAATGGGCATGCCAGAAATGAGGAAATGAAAAGGCCCCATTGAAGAGACAACCATCACCACCCATGCCATGAGTAGGGCTATTTTGCATTTGAGGTGAGCGTGCTGGAAAATTACTGGCCAGGCTCTGGGTGACTCTGGGCCTGGGGCAGCACAGGAGCACTATAAAAGTCAGACAGACTCCCCACTCTCCAATCCACTTCTCTCGCCTCCACCACCTTGGGAACAGGTGAGTGTGACACCCTTTCTATTCCTGTCTCTTCTCTTGCTCCCGCAGNGCCTTTCTCTTCCTGCTCCTTCTCCTGCAACTGCAGCAGTTCTCAGCTGATAGCTGCTGTGCTGTGCTGTTATGGGTGTTGGGAGTTCTTGGAAGGCGAAGAGAAGGCAAAAGTTCTGGACTGGTGAGAGTCATGGGAACGGTGTTTGCTGGTGCTTGCCTTAGGGTTCTTGTGGTCCGCGCAGAACCCTCTTTGGTTCTGGCTGTCCTTGACAGGGCTCTTGAGGATGGGGCAAAACAGCTCTATTTTATGCTGCACAATCTTCAAGTTATAGCCCACCAGAAGCCCTCACTACCCCTTTCGGTAGTGTCACGTATTGCTCCTGATAAGTTCCCCCATTCTCTGCTTCCTCCCTGGTCTGTCTCGCAGGTGTGCATCCAGCTCCTCAGACATGTCCTGCTACAACCCATGTGTGCCATGCCGGCCCTGTGGCCCCACCCCGCTGGCCAACAGCTGCAACGAGGCCTGTGTCCAGCAGTGCCAGGACTCCAATATTTTCATCCAGCCCTCCTCCGTGGTGGTGACCCTGCCCGGTCCCATCCTCAACTCCTTCCCGCAGAACACCGCCGTGGGATCCTCCACGTCTGCTGCCGTTGGCAGCATCCTCAGCTCTCAGGGAGTGCCCATCAACTCCGGGGGCTTCAGCCTCTCTGGCCTTGGCCTTGGTGGAGGCGTCTGTGGCACCAGGAGGTGCCTGCCCTGCTAAATATGCAGTTGACGAGAGCAGAGAAACACCCACACATGGCTAGAAATGGTACCACAATGAAGACGCGTCCCCTGGGCACTCGATTCAGAGCAGCCGGATGATTCCGGCTACCCCTGCAAGAGAACGCCAGTGGGGGCCAGCCTGGGCTCTCTCACAGCACAGCCTATTTCTGCATTAATGTTCTTCTGCTCTTTCATTTTCTGCTACTGTCTCCTTGCAGCCTTCATCCTCCTCAATGCACCCCTAGACAGGAACTGCTAAGCGGGAACTCCTAGATGGACTGATGCCCAGCAGGCACTCTCCTGCAGCCCTGTGGTTCGCACACTCAGCTCACCCTCATTCCCTTTGCTGCACTGTGACCTCATTCAAAACCCGCCCTTGTTTCCCTCTGTCCACTCAATAAAGCTCTTCTGCATAGCCATCATCGTCCCAGTGTGTTCTTCCCTTGGTGGGACCACTCCCATGATGCTGAGCAAGAAAGGCATTGATATGTGCAGTTCTCAAACGTCCTGCTGCTCAGTTGCTCTGATGATTCCCAATTGATTTTTCAGGATCTTCAACCCTGCCTTCTAAGCTTCTCACACTACACGGGATTGTTTGCACTCTTGCTACACATTTCAGAGACGGCAATCCACTCTTGTGTCCGTACATGGTCTCTTTCCCAAGCATAACCTGTACACTGCAAAGCAAATAGTAAAGAAAGGGTGGGATGAACGTATCAGCTGTCTTGAGGACACATGAGAATATCAGAAAAACCCATTAGGTTCTCAAGATATTGTTGTAACAGCAGCTCCAGGCTTTCCAAGAGTAAGGACACAAGAAAGACAGCAAGAAAACAACCTGCTGAGTAAAGGAAAATCCTACCACGGAAGCTTTGGCAAAACACGGTCACAGCTGGAGCATCATAGTTTCATGTTGTCCCCTAGATGGGACAGAGCTGCTTTCTGCAAGCCTTTCTTTCCCTGCACCCAGGATGCAGGAAGACGCCCAGCAGTGCACAACTCTGTACCCAGGAAGCCGAGTGCTCTATGCTCATTCCCTTGGGTCTTCTTCCAAGGTAGCGTATCACTCCCATGGCTGTCACTGCCCGCATTACGGTAGTCTACCCAATGCAGGGGTTCGGACCATAGCACCAAAGGACATGTCAGGTGAGAAGGGACCTCTTAAGTGGTCTAGCACAGCCTCCGGATGGATGCAAGGCAGGTCAGTCATGATGTCGGAGCAACTTGCCCAAGGCTTGCCTTATCTGCTCTGCTATGACATTTTTCCAAAGATAGCATTCTACCAAGGGTGGCAACTGCACAGCCTCACGTGGCAACTGATTCTACTTATGGATTCTCCTCAGGGAGTAAAGGGCTTTCCTAGTATGTTGCCTGACCCTCCCTTTTTCCACATTTATTCCTGTGGGAGACAGTATAGCTTGAGACAGAGCAGCGCTCTCCTGTGACCTTGAAGGACCATGTCATACTGTTCTTCCCTTTGCTGCATCCACACAAAACTTACTTTGGAGAGTAGCTGGGGAAAGCATGGGGCCAGCATGGTTGCTGGCGTGTGCAAGGCCACCAATGCAAAGCAGATTGGCTGTAGCAGAGATTGTGTTAATATATAAGGTGTTCATTTGATGGAAAAGGAGATTACGATTCTGGATTCTGGTTCTAATTAAACACAAATTGGGGTCTGTGTAATGATTCACCCAATAGGCCCAATGTCTACTGATCTGCAGCCACACACTCTAGGGAAGAGCTTGTCTCTGTCTTCTCAGTGACCTCCCCAGAGCAGTGGGATAGCTGCCAAGAGGTGCCCACACCACAGCCTTTCTCCTCCTGACTCGGCACGTCCCCTTCTCTCAGAATGGACCTCCTCTCTTCACAGCCCAAGTGCTACAGACCTGTGACCAGACTGGCAGCCCACCGCTGCCTACTATCCACTTACTCCAAATCCCTCTTTAGTCCTTAGACAGAGACTAAAAATGGACATGGAATTCTTCATGCAGTTGAATGTGTGTTGGGTAGAGGTAGATAATCACTCGCATTAAACTCCTAGCTGTGCTTCTCTTAATGCAACCCAGAATGCTGTTGATACTCTTTGGTGCCACAGGACAGAATTGCCATTTGCAGCCTTCCTGAAAGTTTTCTCCTGACCTTCCTAGAGGAATTTTTCTTGAGAGGAGTTTGAAATTGTGTTGAGCACAGAGTGTTGGTTGCATCTCTGCTGCGCCGAACACTCTGTGCCACGCCTCAGAGAGATGGTGTGTCATCCTGCCCCACTGTGTCTTGCAGCAGTGTGACCAAGCCATAAGCAAGGAAGTAGGCTCAGATGAGACGGGCAAAGGGTAAGGTTGCCGTGAAGCTCAGGAATCATGTAGGATGCAACTCAGTGATCACATCTGTTCTACAGACAGCTGACTTCATTTCAACATCAAGGACCCCAGAGCAAGACCTTTGTGTTAGGTTAGCAGATGTATCTGTTGAGTGGATTAAGTGATGTAAATGTTTCTTCCTGAGTTGATCAAGTGAAGGTACATGGCTCCTGATATTAGCCCAACCAGCCTGGGGGAAGTGTATACGTGGCTCAGCCCAACATAGGGTATAAAATCCAACATTGCATGTAAAACACAAAGGACATAAAAAAGGAATTGTGAGGAGAGTCACAGGCTTGAGCTGGTTTCAGAAAATGTATTTCTTCCCAGCGTCTGGGGAGGTTGAACACCCTGCCGGTGAATATGTAATAAAGATAGGGAATGTCAATTCCATGACTATTAGACTGACCTGTGCACCTGCATATTTGTACTGTGATCACTTGTATTGTGATATTGCTGAATCATGTGGCTAAATCAAAAATCCCATGTAAAAGCAAATATCTTCAAATATCGATCTCTCTTGATCCACTCTCTGTATGCATGGAATATCAGGAAGGAGCTGGTCAGAGAGTAGTTGACTACAACACGCAGTTCTGCACTGCCTCTTCCTCAGCTGTAAGTTTCTCTCCAGCATTCCTGCGGTTAGAGCACTGCTCTGGGAAGCTGCTGGACACACTTGGGACACTTGGACTTCTCCACTGTCTCTCTTCTGGTCTGCATTATCTCCCAGCTTGCCTCTCCCCACTTTCCCCAGGAAAAGCAGGACATCGAAGCAAGCAGGAGGGTGACATGTGCTCTCTGCCAACCTATTGCCTCCCATCCTCACTCCTGCTCTCCTTGAGTAGCCATCTTCTCTCAGAGCCTCCACCACCAGCACAGCTCCACCCACAGCAAGAGACACTGCTTCCCCCAAGCACTCGTCGGGATGCTGACCACCCAGTGCCACCCGCAGCCAGGGCTCTTCCCTGAGCTCCGTATCCCAGTTCAGAGGAGCTACACTGAGGCCCAGAGGACATTTCTGCGCAGAGATGCTGAGAGTCAAGACCCAATGACTGCGCTGGAGCTACCCCTAATATTCATTTCAGCTCCAAAGAAGAGCATCTGTAAGACCACGGCTGCACGGTGTTCTCCCTCTAGTTCCTTTGGGAAATGTGAAGGGCTCTCTTGTGCTCCCAAGCCAACAAAGTCACCCTGAAGCACTGTCTTACTCCCTTGGTAACTTGGGAGAAAAAGCACAAAAGGAAGAAGCCTGTGGAAACCCAGGTGTGCATGCAGAAGAACTTTAATGAGTCACCAGAGACAAACGAGATAGCTCATCCAGGTAGAGCTCCTGGGGTAGGGAGCACCAGGGGCAGACTAAAGTGTGCACCTGCACAGGAGGAGGGGCCAGCAGAGTCCCCAAAGCAGGCTTTGGGGGACCACGTGGTGGCCCACATCAGCAAAAGACAGCAAGGACAACACAGAGAAAGGAGAGAGGGATCGGACGGAAAGGCAGAAATGTGACTCTAAGAGCACCAAGGCTGGCCCTCTCCAGAGTTTCCCTCTGAGGGCAGTCACAATCACAGAGCAATCTGAATCCTGTGCGCAAGAGAGGCATCCTCATTGCAGTGTCATCTTCAGGGTGCGTGGGGGTCCATCTAGAGGGTCTTCACCAGCACATTTAGCAGGGCAGGCACCTCCTGGTGGCACAGATGCCTCCACCAAGGCCAAGGCCAGAGAGGCTGAAGCCCCCGGAGTTGATGGGTACTCCCTGAGAGCTGAGGATGCTGCCAACGGCAGCGGACGTGGAGGATCCGACAGCGGTGTTCTGCGGGAAGGAGCTGAGGATGGGACCAGGCAGGGTCACCACCACAGGAGAGGGCTCGATGACGACAGTGGAGTCCTGGCACTGCCGGACACAGGGCTCAGTGCAGCTGTTGGCCAGCGGGGTGGGGCCGCAGGGCCGGCATGGCACGCACGGTTCGTAGCAGGACATGTCTGAGGAGCTGGATGCGCACCTGTGAGAGACCNAGCAGAGCATGGGGGAACTGATGAGGAGCAACACATGACACTACCACAAGGTACTGAGGGCTGCCGGTGGGCCATAACCTGGAGTCGTACAGCCCAAAACACAGCTGTTTTGCCTCAATCGCAAGAGCCCTACCAAGGGCAGCCAGAGCCAAAGAGGGTTCTGCCCAGCACACAACATGCCTAAGGCAAGCACCTGCAAACCTCCCTCATGGTTCTCACCAGCCCAGAACTGCTGCCCTTTCTCCCCCTTCCAAGCACTCCCAACACCCAGCACAGCACAGCAGCTATCAGCTGAGATGTGCTGCGGGAGCAGGAGAAGGAGCAGGAAGAGAAAGGGTGTCACACTCACCTGTTCCCAAGGAGGTGGAGGTGAGAGAAGTGGATTGTAGACTGGAGGAGTTTTGCTGACTTTTATAGTGCTCCTGTGCTGCCCCAGGCCCAGAGACAGCTTGAGCCAGGCCAGTAATTTTCCAGCACACTCACCTCAAATGCAAAATAGCCCTACTCATGGCATGGGTGTTGTTTGTTGTCTCATCAATGGAGCCTTTTCATTTCCTCATTTCTGGCATGCCCATTCTGCCTCTGAGGACCCTTCTGTAAATTGTCACAAAGGGCACAAGGATCCTTGGGCAGGAGAATGGCAGTACGCATACGGTGCAAGTGTTTGAAGAGTTTTCCTGTGCAGAGAGGGCATGTCGACCTAGAGTTCTTTGTTGGAGCTGCTTGTCATGCCCTTACAAGAAGGAGTGCGGCACCACAAACTCATGCCGGAGCATAAGCCTTTGCTCTCTCCCTACTCCCTCTAGCCACAAACTCATTTTCCTATGGCCCTCACAATCATGTAAGGCCCTGATGCTTTGGAATCAGCAACGAGGTCAGGTTGGAGGGCAGTGGCCACTGGGGCTCCTTGGGGCTGCCCCTGGGGACATCCTGCTGCTTGGAAGAGGTTTCCACTGGGCAGTGTTGGATCTGCCCATGTTGAAGAGGAATCCAGCCCTGCATGTGGTGCGTGCCTGCAGCCAGCACCCACGCTTGCCTTAGCCTCATGCCAGCAGGGTGACACATGGCCTTCCTCAAGTTGGTTGTGGCTCACCACGAGTTGTTGCCAGCGTCATGACACTTGGCCGAGTGCAGCTCCTGTCTCAGGAAGGCAAAGGGAGCTTTGCAGGCAGGCTGTGCTCTCCCTGAGAGCTGGTGGAGTTTCTCCCAGCAAGCACAGCCACTGAACACGTCTCTGTACGCTGCTGGGTCGCATCCTAGCTGCCTTCACATCTCTAGGGCAGGGAAGCCCTTTGTGGTTGCCTCACTGAGGAGTCAATGTCTCCTTCATGTAGTCTGAGAGGCTTTCATAGCCAGGACCCTTCTCAACACATGCCCCAGGCATGTGGCAGAGTCCTGCCAGCATCCAACAGGGCCCTGCCACCGGTCCCCCTTGCTCTTGAAGCCTTCTTGGGGAGGCTCGAGTGCCCTGCACAAGCCCACAATGACCGGCTGGGAGCCCGGGAAGCTTTCTTTGCCTCCCCAGTGGTGCTGGGTCGTGCTTCAAAGCAAAGAGGGCTTTGGGGCATTGGAGGAGATGTCAAAACCAAAGCCTTTATGCCGCAAGAACACATCTTGCCTGCTAGGAAAGGACAACGGCCAGCATGCAGATGTCTTTCGCAACACTTTCTCTTCCTCCACACAGCCAGCAGCTCATGAGATGCCAGATGGACCATTCCCACAGGCTGTCTAGGCTCCCCCAAATGGAAATCCTGTCCTAGACTAGATCTGCTGATCTTCGCAGTTAGCTGTCATCTGAGAGTCTGATGATGGCGCACTCTCTTGCTTCTTCCAGGTCATTGACAAAGATGTTAATGAGGGGAATTCCCAGAAGAGATCCTGCTGGTACTGCCCTTCCTATAGGCCTCCGCTGGAGCTTGGCCCATAAACCCCTACCCTCTGAGCCCCACCACCCCACCACTTTTTGCACACCCTCTACTCAACACACCCAGAGTGCCACATTCTCAATCGGATACAAGGCTATTTTGTAAGAAAGCGTGGAAAGTCCAGAGACTGACAGGCCTCTCGTTCCCCTATTGTCCTTTGCACCTTTTCTCAAGATGGCTGTGAGCCTTTTTTTCTCCAGGCATGGGCAACCTGCCCCAGTCTCCATGATCTTGCAGGAACGCTAGAGAATAGGCTTGGCAGCATATAGGTCAGCACTTTTGGCATCCTCGAATGCAGTAGGCCAGGAGTCGCGGGCCTGCACAGGTCAGTTCCTCTGAAACAATCCTTCATGAAGTCCTCCCCCACTCTTGGGAGGGATGCTCCTCCTCCTTGAACCCTCTGGGAGGACACAGAAGTGTGGCAGGCCTTCCTGGCAAAGGTTGAGGCAGAAGAAGGATTGAGCCTCCCAGCCTTATCAGCATCCACTCTCACCGACTCACTCACCCCATTCAGCAGTGGATCTTCATTTTCCTCGGTCAGCCTTCTGTGTCTCACGGAGCAGTGGAAGCTGTTTTCCTGCAAGCCCCCTTGCCAGTCCCAGTCCAGAGGAGCTTTGGTTTTCCTAACAGCCTCCCTACATAGCCGGACACCTCGCACTCATTTTTCGCAAAGTGTTTTCCACCACCTACCATGGCTTGCTGCACGGCGTTGCTTCTGTGCTGGTGCACCACTTGGCACTTCCCTTTAATGAAGTGCTTAACATAGCTATCTGTCCCTTGCCCAGTCTGTCAAGGCCTCTCCCAAAGGCAACACAGCTCGCTGAGGTATCTACCTGTGACTCCTGCCAGTTTTGTGTCACCTGCAGCCTTGCTGGGGATGCTGGGTTCCAACCTCCAGGCTCCCAGATCCTCTTTCTTACCCTACTCAGTGACACATGTGACTTTTGCTTTCATATTCAGACTTGGGTGTTTGGCTGGGGAGTAGAGTACAGGGGAGACCTGGGCCCCTTTCATGAAAAGGGGTCACAAACAACCACACAAGATGCCACTGCCCAATATTTGCCTCTGTATTCGACCCCTGCAGGACATGGGCCATCCCTTCTATGCATATTGCCATGCTGCTGCTCCGGATATCCTTGAGCGTCTACTGCCACTTCTAGAAGGGAGTGTCTGTGGATAATGGCCATGCCAGAAATGAGGAAATGAAAAGCCCCATTGAAGAGACAACCATCATCACCCATGCCCTAAGTAGGGCTATATTGCATTTGAGGTGAGTGTGCTGGAAAATTCCTGGCCAGGCCTTGGGAGTCTCTGCACCCGGCTCGGTGCAGGAGCACTATAAAAGACAGCCAAAATTCCCAGTCTTCAATCCACCTCTCTTACCTCCATCTTCTTTGGAACAGGTGAGTGTGACGCCTTTTCTCTTGCTTCTCCTTCTCCTGCTCCCGCAGCTCATCTCAGCTGATAGGTGGTGTGCTGTACTGGGTTTTCGGAGTGCTTGGTAGGGGGAGAGAGGGCAGAAGTTCCAGGCTCATTAGAGCCATGAGAGGTTTTTGCTGATGCTTTACTAGGGATCTTCTGGACTGGGCAGAACCCTCTTTGGCTCTAGCTACCCTTGGTATGGCTCTTGGGGTTGAGGCAAAACAGCTCTGTTTTGGGCTGAAAGATCTCCAGGTTATGGCCCACCAGAAGCCCTCAGTGCCTTGTGGTAGTGTCATGTGTTGCTCCTCATCAGTTCCCCCATCCTCTGCTTTTGCCCTGCCCTCTCTCACAGGTGCACCTTCCACTCTCAAACATGTCCTGCTGCAACCCGTGCATGCCATGCCGNTGCTACAACCCGTGCGTGCCATGCCGGCCCTGCGGCCCCACCCCACTGGCCAACAGCTGCACTGAGCCCTGTGTCCAGCAGTGCCAGGACTCCAATGTCATCATTGAGCCCTCTCCTGTGGTGGTGACCCTGCCCGGTCCCATCCTCAGCTCCTTCCCGCAGAACACTGCCGTGGGATCCTCCACGTCCGCTGCCGTTGGCAGCATCCTCAGCTCTCAGGGAGTGCCCATCAACTCCGGGGGTTTCAGCCTCTCTGGCCTTGGTCTTGGTGGCCGCATCTGTGGCACCAGGAGGTGCCTGCCCTGCTAAACGTGCTGGTGATGGCCCCAGAGCAGTTCTTCCGGGAACACAGAAGATGCTACCAAAATGAAGATGGACCTCCAGCCCACTGCATTCAGAGGATCAATGTGTTGCCTGTTCCCCCTCAAAAGGAAGGCCAGAGGTGGCAAGTCTGGGCCTTCTCACAGCATGGCCAATGTCTGCCTTTCCCTCCTTCCACCCTCTCCTTTACCTCCCTTGTCCTTGCTGTCTTCTTGCCCTCTCAGGCACAAGGAAGCCAAGGCCTGCATAGGCAGCCTCGTACTCCCTGCTCTGGGGCCTCCACTCACACTAACCCCATTTTCCTCTCTCCACTCAATAAAGATCTTCTGCATGGCAATCAATGTCCATGTGTGCTCCTTCCCCCTGTGTGCACATGCTCTCCCCAGCTGTCCAGGGAGAAAGTGCTTGCTCCTGAGGAGTTCACAAAGATGTAGGCCAGTAATTGCCTGAGGACTCCTAAGCAGTCCGCAGTTTCCACCCTGCCTTCTAAGCCTCTCCACCTATGTGGGATTCTTTGCACTCTTTCTACATATTTCATTCACTGCTATCCACTCTTGTGTGCATGCACTGTATGTTTTGCTAATGTAGACCATACATTGCAAAGGAAGTAGTAAGGAGAGTGTGATGAATTTTTCATCTGTCTTGAGGACCCATGAGAACGCCACAAGAACCCATAAGAACTTGCTGTAACAGCAGCACCCGGCTTTACGGGAGCAAGGACAGAAGAAAAGACAGCAAGAAATAAACAACTTGCGAGCACCAAGGAAAAATACTGCAGATGAAACTTGGCAAAACACGGTCCCAACAGTTTGCAGCCAAGGCAGCATCATGGCTTCATGTTCTCTTCCTGGTCTCACAGAGCTGCTTTCTACAAGCCTTTATTTCCCTCCACAGAGGATACAGGAAATCTCCCAACATGGCCCAACTTTGCGCCTGGGAAGCAGAGTGCTCTGTCGTCATTCCCTTGGGTCTTCCCTCACAGCAGCGTTTCACCTCCAGGCTCTCAGTGTTGCCCTTGGGGAAGTCTACCCATTGGAGGGGTTAGGACCATAGGTTTGGAGGTGAGAAGAGACATCTGTAGTCCTCTAGTAAACTCTAGTAAACTACTGAGGTCAGAGCAGCTTACTCAGGGCTTTATCTGCTGTGCTATAGCAAACCTTTGCCTTGGTGACGGAGGATGCAGAGAAGGTAGATTTACTAAATACCTTCTTTGCCTCAGTCTTTACTGCTAAGGCAGTACTCCCCATGTACTGAGCCTGGAGACAAGAGATAGAACCAAGAGAGAGGAGGACTTTCTGATGGTCGAGGAGGATTGGGTTAGGTATTATTTAGGCAAACTGGACACCCATAAATCTATGGGCCCGGATGGGATGCACCCAAGAGTGCTGAGGGAAATGGCAGGAGTCATTGGTCAGCCACTCTCCATCATCTTCGATAGGTCATGGAGAGCAGGGGAGGTGCCAGAGGACTGGAAAAAAGCCAATGTCATTCCAGTCTTCAAAAAAGGCAAGAGGGAGGAGCTGGGAAAATACAGGCCAGTCAACCTCTGTCCCTGGAAAGGTGATGGAGTTGCTCATCCTAGACACCATCTCTAGGTATGGCAAGGAAAACAAGGTGATCAGGAGTAGTCAGCATGGATTCACCAAGGGGAAGTCGTGTCTGATGAACCTGATAGCCTTTTATGATGGATGATGGCAGAGCTGTGGATGTTGTCTACTTTGACCTCAGCAAGGCTTTTGATAGAATCTCCCATAACATCCTCATAGGAAAGTTTAGGAAGTATGGACTGTGAAGTGGATTGAGGACTGGCTGGATGGCAGACCTCAGAGGGTGGGGATAAATGGGGCTGAGTCTGGCTGGAGGCCTGTGGCCAGTGGTATCCCACAAGGGTCAGTGCTGGACCCAGTGCTCTTCAACTTGTTCATCAATGACTTGGACGAGAGCGCTGAGTACACCCTCAGCAAATTTGCAGATGACACCAAACTGGATGGAGTGGCCAACACTCCCAAGCGCTGTGCTGCCATTCAGAGAGACCTAGATAGGATGGAGTTGAACAGACAGGAACCTCATGAGGTTCAACAAGGACAAGTGCAAGGTCTTGCACCTTGGGAGGAATAACCCCAGGCAGCAGTATAGATTAGGCATTGACCTGCTGGAAAGCAGCTCTGTGGAGAGGGATTTGGGAGTCCTGGTTGACAACAGGTTAGCCATGAGTCAGCAATGTGTCATGAGTCAACAATAGTCCTATGGCTAAGAAGGCCAGTGGGATCCTGGCGGACATCAGAAGGAGCGTTGCCAGCAGGTCGAGGGAGGTGATCCTCCCCCGCTACTCAGCTGTGGTGAGGCTACACTTGGAGTATTGTGTGCAGTTCTAGACTCCCCTATACAAGAGGGATATGGAGCTTCTAGAGAGGGTCCAGCAGAGAGCCACAAAGATGATTAAGGGACTGGAGCATTTGTCATATGAGGAAAGACTAAGCAAGCTGGGCTTGTTTACTCTGGAGAAGAGAAGGCTGAGAAGAGATTTGGTTAACATGTTCAAGTATCTGAGGGGTGAGTGTAGGGAGGATGGGGCCAGGCTCTTCTCCGTGGTGCCCAGTGACAGAATGAGGGGTAACGGGTGCAAGTTGAACCACGGGAAGTTCCACCTCCATATGAGGAAGAACGTCTTTACTGTGGGGGAATAGACTGCCCAGAGAGTTTGTGGAGTCTCCTCTGGAGATCTTCCAAACCCACCTGGATGCCACCCTGTGCCACATGCTCTAGGTTTCTCTGCTGGAGCAGAGGAGTGGACTGAATGATCTCTAGAGGTCCCTTCCAACCTTAAGCATTCTGTGATTCTGTGAAACCTCCAAGGATGACAACTGCACAGCCTTACTGGGCAATATTTTCCACAGATTCTCTGCTCTAGTGGTGAAGAAGATTGCCCTTGTGTGTAGTCAGAATCTGTCTTCTTCCATCGTATGCCCATGGTCTCCTATCCTCCAAGCACACTGCCCAGGCAAGAGCTTTGCTCACTCTTCCTGGGGACCTCCCCAGACCTACTGTTGCACTGCCAGTAGGTACCCACAATTTAGCCTTTTCTTCTCCAAGCCCAGCATGTCCCCTTTCCTTAAAATGGCCCTCCTTTCCTCACAGAGCGAGTGCTACCGCCCTGTGACCGTTCTGGCCGACCACATGGCACTCACTCCACTTGCTCTCTCTAGCCAGCCTGCCACAGAGAGCACTTCACTGGGGATCTGTTGGACACCTCTGGGGCACTCGAACAGCATCCCTGCCTGCCATTTTATCCTGGGTCTCTCCCTCCTGCCCTTACCCAGGAAACTTTCCCCAGCAAGACCAGTGCATTGATGGAAGGAGCAGGACAACAGGGGCTCTCTGTAAGCCTCACTTCAGCTCTCTTTGGGGAGCCATTATCCATCTGAATGTCTTCCAGCAGGACAGCTTCACCTAGACCAACAACCACTCAATCCCCTAAGAGCTCGTGGGGATGCTGACTTCCCAGAGCCTCCTGCAGCCACAGCTCTTCACTTGGGCTTAGCTTCCCAATCCAACCAATGTACACTGAGGCCAAGAGGGCCCAACCTGATGGAAGGGACAGGGATGTCCTCCTGAGCAACAAGGAAGAGCGCCTAAAAGGCTACTGCTGCAGAGTTTCTACTTTCCACTTCCTCTGGGAATGGGGAAGGGTCCTAATGTGATCACAAACCACCCCTGGGTCCCCAGAGCACTGCCTTTCTTCCTTGGAAGCTTGGGAGAACAACCATGGAAGGAAGGACCACGTGAATAAGCATGCACGCGTGAGACCTTTAATGAGGCAATAGAGTAAAACAAGAGTGTTCCTCGTAGAAGACGTGGGGGATGGAATATCAGGGGAAGCTGAGAGCTGCACCCGGAAACGGAGATGGGCCAGCAGTGTCCCAAGAGTGATTTAGGATGCCCACATGATCAGAAGACAGCAAAGACAAGGGAGACAAAGGAGAGAGCGGAAGGAGGGAAAGGCCGACATGGGCCAGACCATGAGAGAGCCCAGGCTGAACGTCCTAGGCTTCCCTTACAGGGTCAACCAGAATGGCACAATTCCTCTGAATCCAGAGCCCAGCTGCATCTTCATTGCAATGCCATCTTCTGGGTTCCTAGGGGTGATCCCCTCAGGCCATCACCAGCACGTTTAGCAGGGAAGACACCTCCTGATTCCACAGGAGCGGCCA
>VWPW01012802.1:0-17146 GCA_013389825.1 Crypturellus undulatus
CGCTAGTTCCAGGGCCTCGTACCTGTAGAGAGAAGTGTCAGAAAGATATTAATTTGAAAAAGAAATGGATTTCCTCATGGATTTCCTCATGGGATTGCTAAAAAAAAAATTAATCAAATGCAGGATCCTTTCTTACACCTTATTCTGTTATTTACTGGGCCAAGACTGTATAATCATTAAATTTATTTCTTTATATTATTTTAATGTCAAACTTTAAGATAAAAGACTAAAGATAATCCTATATCTTCCTGTAGGTCCTGGACAAAACCAGATAATGATGAAAATGGAAATATTTCAAACTGCTT
This sequence comes from Crypturellus undulatus, assembly GCA_013389825.1. NCBI lineage: Eukaryota > Metazoa > Chordata > Aves > Tinamiformes > Tinamidae > Crypturellus > Crypturellus undulatus. Next base: position 306 of record VWPW01012802.1, read on the forward strand.
CTACACCATCTCAGAATAAATTGGGTATCGCCTGTAATGTGACAGTCAGAAGAGCCAGGATGCTCTAGGCTTACGTGAAGCAAGAGCATGCTAACTATGAAAAAAAAAAAAAAAAAGCACGTGACCCTTTTAGTGGTCCTGGGAATCCTATTCTTGAGAAGAGAATTGTCTTGAATTTAATGTAGTACTTAAGCAGTGCCTCTGTGCTTCAGTTTAGTCGGAAGGGAAAATGGTGCCTTCGTTTCATTGGGATGGCGCACTGAGACCTTCAGCTTTAAAGCTGTCATGCTGTGGAAGCCTGCAGAGGCTTAACGGATAAAGCTATGCAAGTCTGACATTTTCTGAATACAGTCCTTAATGATCACATTAGATCTCTCTGAGGTCATTTGTGATGTGAAAGCCAAAAAAAATACCATCTTAAGGAAGAGGCAAAAAGCCGCAGTGAAGATAAGAAGTAGACAAGGCACCCAGCAATTCACATTCTGCATTTCTTGCAAGGAAGTTGTTGTCTGTGATCTCAAAGAATCTGAGTCTTTTGTCAGTTTTTCTGAATAATTTTACACACAAAATAATAGAGCTAAGTTTGTAAATTCCATCTCACATTCCATTATGTTTTGTTCTCAATATATAGACAAGGACAGAGACAAAGGCCACTTATCTTGTGAATCCTGCTTTGTGAATACACTACTTGGAGTGCAGCTGTCTCTCTATCTGGGAAAGAGAAAAGACAGGAGAAATGAAAAAGAAATGCTTACATCTCCATTTTTGAAGCACTTTAGAGACAGAATTAGAGCAAAAACATATCACAGAAAAGTATTTATGTTCACTCTGGTTATGGTACTAGGGGTTTGTTCCTTGGATGACCAAATTAAGTGAAAAAATGAAATCTAAAAAGGACTTCCATTGTTGTGTGGATTTTTTACCCTTTTTTCTGTTTCTTTTGTTTTTCTTTCTTTCTTTTTTTTTAAGAACTGTAATAAGAATATTGAACTAACAGTTCTTAATTAAGTGAGTCATAGTGAATATTAAACTCATGAATGTAACCTTTATCAGCTGGTGAATCATTTGTGACAGATTTCTGAAGAGATTTTTCTTTCAAAAATTCTCTCAAAAGTGGAAAGAAGTATTATCTCAGGGTAAGCCTCTGAATACTACTATTCATGATTTTGTTTGTCTCTCTTCAGTTTATATATGTACTATTGTGGGTTTTTTTAACCTATGCCTTTGCTGAGATAAATGGGTACACTTTCAAGTGTGTTTTTCTTTCTCAAAGACTTTTTTGTTTTGTTTTGTCTGTCTGAGAACCGCAAGAGAAACAACTTCTATTTGAGCACATAGCAGAGATAACACCACTGTACTGTTAAATGCACTGTTCTTTAAGGAGAGGATGCTACTCTATGCTTGTTATGTTTGGGATCATACATGGATTACTCCATGTATGGAGAAAGACCTTAAAGATTTCTTTTTGATAAAAAAGGCTGAGTACAGAAAAAAGAGGAGGAAGCATATGATACGGAGATGTATTAGATGTATGTATGCCTTATGTCTTAATGGTACTGAGGACAATGTTTCAATGAAATTTTGATATAATGAACAGTTCCTTTCCATCACAGAATCACAGAATGGTTGAGATTGGATATGATCTAGTCCAACCTCCCTGCTCTAGCACAGATACCTACAGCACATGGCAGAGGGTGGCATCCAGGCAGGTTTTGAAGATCTCCAAAGAAGGAGACTCCATGTCCAATCTGGGCAGCCTGTTCCAGGCTGCTCTTCTTCATAAGCAGATGGAATGTCCTGTGTCTCACCCATTGTCCCTTTTCCTGTCACTGATCACCACTAAGAAGAGTTTGGCTCCATCTTCTTAACCTTCTGCTCTCAGATATTTGTAAATATTGATCAGATCTCCTCTTAACCTTCTCCAGGTTAACCAGGCCTAGCTCACTTACTTAGACTTTTCTCATAAGACAGATGCTCCAGTCCCTTAATTGTCTTTGCTGGACCCCTTCCACATCCCTCTTCTATTGGGGAGTCCAGAACTGCACCCAGTACTCCAGGTGCGGCCACACCAGAGCTGAGGAAAGGGGCAGGATCACCTCCCTCGACACTCCTCCTGATGCAGGCCATGGTCCCACTGGCCTTCTTGGCCACAAGGGCACACTTCTTGGTTAACTTGTTGTCAGCCAGGTCTCCCAAATACCTTTCCACAGAGCTGGTCTCCAACAGGTCAACCCATAATCTGTATTGGTGCCTGGGGTTATTCCTCCCTAGGTGCAGGATCCTGCACTTGTTCTTGTTAATATGTCCATCTTCTCTGGGAATTTAATTTAACTCATTTCTTTTAGACATCAGAATTAACTTCAGACAGACACTCTCATTCTTCCTGTTAAAACATACCTGCCGCTCTGTGGATTTCTTTCTGAATTTGAAAACTTCACTGCTTGGTTATTTCTAGAGCTTATCTAGAGGATTCAAACAAATGAAATCTAGTATTTTAGTTCAGAGAAATAGCTCAGCTTTGAAGTGGTCATAACCTGGTCCTAACACTGAAAGCATGTTAGTTCCATTTACAGACACACAAAGTGATTTTTGGTCATAACCTGGTCCTAACACTGAAAGCATGTTAGTTCCATTTACAGACACACACAGAAAAAGTGATTTTAGTAAGTGGCACTAATCTTCTTTTTGCAGTTAGCAAACTGCACACTCCTTTCCAGTTACTCACCAGCTGTGCTCCAGATGCTAATGGGTTCGGATTGGTCCACACTGCTATGAGTTCCTTCAGCAGACAGGTCAAATACACATCCATTAGAAGTATATGTAGACATACTTCCATATTGGTATTGTCCATTTCTTCTCATCTCTGACTAATGCACCTCTTCCACACATCCACCCTTGGCTTTAAACCCTTTTCACCCTTTTATCAACTCAATTTCTACTTTCATCCACGCTATTCAGATAAGAACATCTGAAGAATGGCTACTGAACTTCTGATTTGCTAAATCATAGCTGATTTGCTCATCATAAAATGTTCAGGAACTGAGGAGTAGAAGTTGAGGGTGAGCATTTGCTGAAATGCTGGGCCAGGCAGTGGCAGCTCACGGCAGAGGCAACTCAGAGCAAAAAGGCCTACACTACCCTCTACAAAATAAAATAAAGTAGAAGCATTGCATTTTTCAACATAATTAAATATTGATGTCTCAACTGGACATGCACAGAAACATTAATAGTCAAGAATACAAGCAGGAACAGAAACTGGGTTAATTTCCACTAACGAGCTTTCAGTTGAGCTGTGCTGTGGTGGGCTATTACCATTTGCCTGACACAGACATGAGGGCAGTAATACCCTTTGTAGTATGTCAAGGATTTGTGGAGTATCTTTTCTTTTTATACCTTTTTTTTTTGTAATGCGTGACTGTTAGGTCTATGCAGTCTAAGAGTTAGGCCTAATCTATCCTGAAGTAAAACTCCAAATACCATTGAGTGTAGTTGTAAAGGCGGTTTCAGTTTATCCACTCCTCCTATTGCACCATTAACAGGTAATTACTTGCTAATATAGACCCAGGCAATGAAGCCTGGAGGCTGTGCTAAATTTTCTCTTTGGAAATCATCTCCATACTCCTACCTTCAAACCGTCTAGCTTCATATGGTTCTTTCAACATGAAGAATGGTCCTTTTCCCATTAGGAAGAATGATAATGCAAAGGCACGTCAGACAGTTATATTCACGGAGAAGGCCACATTCTAAAGGACAAGGAGAGCAACCAGCAGGGGAAAATATAACTACAGAAATCCTTTTGTAGTTTTATTTCCTTTTTTTTTTTTTCTTTAGTCAGTGAAGTGGAAAAAATATAATATTACTGTTTTTAACTATACCAGCAGAGTAGAGCCTGACATTAATAAAAATTATTACCTGCATCCAACTGCAGTTGTTTTACTGCTCATCATCTGAGAGTCTAAACCCATTAGGATAAGTCAGAATATAATCAAACTTCAGGAAAAACCTGTATTTTCCCTATTATCTTATGATGTATTAAAAGAAAAAAAAAGAGAAAGAGAAGAAGGAGAAAGAGAAGAAGGAGAAAGAGAAGAAGGAGAAAGAGAAGAAGGAGAAAAATAAAGTAAAATAAATTCTTAAACCCGCGCGGGTCTGCGACGGAAAATAAACTGAACCAAAATAAACAAATAAAATAAGACCCACGGGATTCCCCTTCACGCCGCTGCGATGTTCTTTTTACCCCCCTGGTTTTCGCCCAAGGCTTTATTCCTCCCTTCGCCACCCAAGGGATCGAGGCCTTCCCTTACCCCTCTAGAAGACCGGCGAGAAGACGCGCCAACCTCCAATGGTCAGAGCAGGAGGGGTGGTCAGGCCAGACCAGTCGAGTAGACGGCAGGCGAGGTGTCTCCGGTCCGCCGCCTTTAAAGCCTAGGCCCGGACGAGGACTGCACGGAGTTGGAATCAGGCAACACCACCAATCCGGATCGATGAACAAAAGCGAGCCAACTTTATTAACAGGTAAGGACTTATATAGGGTAGGGAATGGGAGGAGACTAGGAGGAGGAAAGGTGGGAGCGGATGTTGATTGGGCAGGACCCGTCGCTGGGCGGGCGGCCAGGAGCGGCAGATCGCTCCTGGCCGCCCCCCTCGGGGTTCCAGGAGATTCTGGAACGGGTCCTGCTGCACGTAGCTAGGCTAACCAGCCTGACTGCGCAAGCGCAGCACCAGAAGGGTCGCACAGGGGCCATTCGGACCCCCCTGTACAATTTCCCTCTGCGCATGCTCAACCCCAAGGCCACCATTGATCCCTATGGGGACCCTAAATCCCATTTTTCATTTCCCTACAGAAAAAGAAGAAGAAAAAGAAGAAGAAAAAGAAGAAGAAAAAGAAAAAGAAGAAGAAGAAGAAAAAGAAGAAGAAAAAGAAAAAGAAGAAGAAAAAGAAGAAGAAAAAGAAAAAAAGGAAAATCCCCAAACATTAGGGAAAACATTTTTTCTCCAGTAAGCTTGCAGGTCTATCTTCCACTGAAGATAAGAGTCACAGGTGCACACAGGAGAGTAAAGTGATGAGATTCCATCTATATATAGCCCCCCTTGAATAAAGCTGCTGTCAAGTATGTAAGATGTCCTCTTTCCAATGTTTATTCAGAATAAATTTTTGGTGCACCTGGGAATATTATACTAACAAATGAGTAATAAGAATGTAGCATAGCTGATATTCTTAAAGGTAAATATAAGAATTTGTATCACTCCTAGTACAAATGCAGATATAGCTCCCAACACCGATATATGATGAGTGACTAATGTCAGCTCAAGATGAAAGTCTGCAAATTTAAAGGAAATTCTCTGATCATGAATCCTCCCAGGGTATCATAGCATAACTTAAAAGTCTTATAATTTTTGAGTAGAAGAGGACTGGATAAAGGTCAGCTATGGATTAATTTATTGACAAATGTTATGAGGATTTCAAAGCAACGCTTTAATAAATATATTTCTAATATCGTCATTTTCTCTCCATTAAGTTATAATTTCATAGCTTCCACTTATTTTGATTTAAAATTGGATCAATTTATTCACTCTGTTCAGAATATTACAGATTTTAATGTGTTTCTGTGGTGGAGGGGCAGCAGGGAGGGATATGGTCCATAAAGGATGACGATAGACTTGATTTTGGTATAAATCTGGGAATTATTCCAATTATTCCAATTAAGTTCCAGTGAAAAAATTACATAAGGTTATATCATAGATCTAAAGTTCACACTTTGTAATTTAGTTTGTGACCTGGAATGCACAAATGTACTGAGGAAAGAGTTAAAGATGAGTGTCTTAAATATCCCAATAGGCTAAAGTTCTTGGTCAGAATATGCAGATTTAAGTAAGTGTTATTCATTTTATTAACTCTTCTTGAATAAATGAAAAAAGGGGTGAGAAATGAGTAGTGCCCAGACTCTATGATTGTCCTGTTATGCTACAGTTAATAAGGCAGTAACAGTCTATTGGGGGCAGTTTAGAAAAAAAGCAATTTGTTTACTGAGAGGAGGAAGAGAACGGGAAAAAAAAAAAAAACATTCCATCATCACTTTGAGTAAGGCTGAAAGTGGACAATCTACACATCCAAAGAATGAAAAACAATCAATCAATCATCAGGACTGTTTATGAGGTTGTTACCCTACAAGTCTTTCATAACCTTAGTCCAGTCCTTGTTTCCATGAAAATTAATATTAGAATTACCATTTGCTTTAAAAGTAGCTATTATATAACTACCTCAATTTATTTTCTGTAAATATGCTTAAATTATAAGGAAATTTCTCATCAAGGCTGATTTGCAAAAATTTGAAAGATTCAGTAATATTCCCAAATACCCACTTGATTTCATGGTTTTGACAGCAAAATATTTGTATATAGCACTATAAGTAAAACTAAAATGTTAATGAGACATAACAAATCAGCAAAGAAATACTTTTATGATACTGGGACCATGACACATGGCTCGCTTTATAATTCATTATACCATGAAACTGAAGTTTTATGAGGTCATTAAAAAGTATATAAATGAATAAAAAAGAAACATTTATTAGAAAAATAATGATTCTAAAACAGCCTTGTAATAAGAAAAAAAAAATAAATAAAGCCACTATTCGGATGGTCAATGCAATAGCGATAAAAGATAATGCCTTAGATAAATGTATTGAAAATGAAAAGACCTTATAATGATATCTTTAATTGCAGAAGAATTATAATATAGCTATTACGAAAAATCAAAAATATGAATTTAAATGTACTTTTAGGTTTTAATTTCTACAAAGTTATTTGTTAACTGGAGTGCTTGTGATTCTACGTTCCGTTTAAATACCATTTTTTAAAAAAGAACTAAGGATAAATTCATGTTGTTAGTTTTGTTTTGGCTAGTTTTTATTAATATTATCTAAAATATTTTTGAATGGAGTACTGACAATGCAACACACATTTCCACCATCCTTCCTTGCATAGGCAAGCAGCCTGATCCCTGATACCAGATGAGCTTCTCATGGATTAAGACTGTAATGCGTGTGAGACAAATAGAAAAAAAATAACAGATTAACAGATCTGTAATTGACAGATTTGAAGGGGCCGTCTTAAAAACAAATCATAAAACAGGAGTTAATGTTATATCCATGCATTCAGAGAATTTCTCCAAAACAAAAGTGTAACTTTTTTTTTATCCTGTTGACATCAGTAAAGTATATGGCAGTTAACAAAGTGTGCGGTGAAGATACAAGACTTGTTTTTAATTAGGTAGCTCAATAACCATCAATAAAAGATAATTATTGTTTTTCCTTCAAATAAATCTTTGAATGAAGACTGACAGATTCATTTCCAGAGGTGAATATATATAATATATAGGTGTCTGACAAGGACATCTGTATAAAAGTTACACACTTAAGTTCTTGTTACAGTCAGTGCAGGCTGGAGAGTGATTAAGATGACTGATTGCTGACTGAATCATATAGATTTTCAAATATGATTCAGCTTCCCAAATGTAGATCTGACTTCTCTCTTTTCAGTCTTGACGTATAAACAGTGATCTTTTAACCCAGAAATTTAAAAGAATCATTTACTTAAAATCTGATTTTGTTTTTTATTTTGGATCTGTCAAATCTTGCCAAGAAGCCTAAGAAAGACTTCAGCAGGTATTAACATTAGAAAAACTAAAGAAACTATATAAAAGACTGCCAGTTACTATATTTAGTTATTATGACTTGTTAATCATATGTTGTTAGATGCTAAAAGTACCAATCTTAATCTCTGAATAAATACCTCTTAAACTTCCTGTTGGAATTCTTCTGACAGATGTGCCTTTAAGGATGCCAGATACGATACTATGGTGAGTCAAGACAAATACTGTATGAAAAAAGGTTATGGAGAACTGTAAGATCTGTATCAGGTTGCATTATTCTCTAGATACTATAATTAATGTTTTATGTTATTGAAATAAATGTGAGTAAATGATAAGCATAATTTACCATACTGTGCAGAAATAAGGATCAGTAGTTTGAGGAAAGGTGTCAGGACTCTAAAGGGTAAAAAAAGGAAGTGATGTATGATCAAATGAATCTCTGAGAAGAGACTTTATACTTCTTTTTTTTCTGCTATGATAGGATAGAAAGTCTGTCTTTCAAGTTCAACACACTTTAGTGGAAAAAAAAACAAGTCTAGGGATATATATATATATGAAATATATATAAAATATGTAAATTATACAAAAATAATGTAAAAACATACTATTTTGAGGCCACTTATAGATTACAAAACAAAGGAGGAGGCTAAAATTTTTGCAGCCTCTTTCCTCTCTCTGGTGAGCAGCCAGCCATGTGCAAGTTACTCTAAACCTGCTACTTTAAGTTCTGCTTTACAGATGATAGGGCAATGCCTAGTATCAAAATAGATCTCTGAATCATAAAATGATACCCCAGTGAAGTGACAAGAAGTTGTGCATTAATTATAGTTCTGTGATGGGATGACTAACTCAGTCGATTAAGATCTGAGCTCAGTAGTAATGCTTATTTTATATTCAGGAAGAAAAAAGCCCCACAAAACCCTCAGACTGTATGCCTCTCAACTACATAGTGTGAAGCTTTGAGGCAAGGCACATGTTGTGTTCCTTTACACAACGGAGGAGGAAATCTTTTCCATAATAACAACCACCTATTTATTTGTATGTCAAAAAAATGGTTAATAAAACATTCAGGAGCAATAATACTACAAAATAAAGCAAGAGTACATCTGTATCTTCAGGGACATCAGCCACAAACACAGATATGCACTGCACATCCACTCAAGCAAACTTGTTTTCCTTTCTGATTGAGTTTGCATTCTGATCGGTGTTATGTTGAAAAGGTCACTAGTGTCAAGCAAGGAGTTTGAAAAAATGTTTTTCACTTTTTCTTATGCTTTTACCATAATAGTTTAAAATCTGAAGTATATTGCTGTTTTATTTACAACATTTTAAAGAATTTAGACCTTATGCAACTCTAAGCCCCTTGTAATAATAAGTTTCTTTAAAAATTCACTCTTTTGTGTTCTCTGAGTTATAAGTGAAACATTTTTGCGTTGTTAGAGAGTAGAAAGATATCTCAGGGTATTTCAGAATATCACATGAGATTACTGTTTTACCCATAGTGATTTTGTGAAAGCAATTGCTAAAGTCTACATAATCACACACTTGTTTTTTGACTCTTTCCACAGCATATGGTTCCAAAGCTTTAGTTAAAGCTAGTCTGATGACTTGACTGCTAGCATGAGGCACTACCAAGAGGAAAGATTTAGGTTAGTACCTCAGGCTTACCAGCACAATCAAAGAGCTAAACTTGAGTGACAGCAGGATTGTACCAGCAATGTGACTTGATTTAATAAAGAAGGAAGATAAGTAATATTGTGAGGAAAGCCATGTCACCAAATGAAGGGCTAAGCAAAAGAGTCCTAGAAGTCTTAGATTTTTAAATTTCAAATAAATTTAGATTCTTATTCGTGTACTGCAAAACACAAAGTCTTCTCAAGCAGAGCAGTTGAATTTTGCCACCTTGAGTTTGTAGGGTGAGAATCAGCCAAACCTACAAGGGATCTGTCTAGGGAAAAAAAAAAAAAAAAAAAAAATAGAGAAAACATAGAGGAAATGGGACAAAGAAAGAAGAAGCAAGAGTAGAAAGAGGAGTAGAAAAGTCTGCCGGAGGCCTATAATGTTTTTCCTGAGGATGAAAATGTCAGGGATGATGTTTACACCACAGAATGACTTATACTGACTTATACCTTCTGTTTTTCTACCACATCTTTGGTAAACTTCCTAGGGCACATCCCAAGTCAAGTAGGAAAACCTCTGGTTTGTCCATCTCCAAACATGATAGCTCCTAATGAATTGATCACTGCTGCAGTGACTAAAAGTGTCTCTAGCAAGACACCTGTAGTAAAAGGAAAGAAAATATCCTTTCTACCACCTGACAGATAGGAGATATGATGAAATAAAATGCCCCAAAGCCATCATTTTCAGCTGTACTTAAAAAGCTGTTAAAAATGCATCGCTTTAGAAAGCTAAGAGAAACAAGTGATACTTTTATCATCTCATATATGTTGACCACGTTTCATACAGCGAGACTGTTCACAAGACATTAATATAGTGAATTGTCTGATCCAATTACTAAGTGAAATAAGATTTTGTCAATGAACACCTGTATTTACAGAAGTCTGTATTTACCATCTGGGATGAAAGTCTGCTAAATAGCAGGCTTAAAATAGCAGTATAAGATGCTACCTGCATATCCTTGCTACCCAGATGTGAGCATAGTTTTTTTGTCCAGAAATGGCCTTTTACAGTTATCTTGCCCCTCCCCACGGGCACAGCTTTATATTAAGGCCTGACTGCAACTAACTCAGATCTATCTGTTCTCAGACATGCATTCCAGCTCCTAGGGAAATGGATAGCACACACAAGCCTTTGCGTTCGTGTGATTTTTTTCTCTTCTATTTAGAAAATAAAATAAGCAAGCAAGCAAACAAACAAACAAAAAATTAATACTGAGGCCAGATTTTCTGAATTTCATCTGTCTCTTCAGAAAATAATACTTGATCTTCTACACCCTTAATCAATCCTCACTGGAATCATTAAATGTTTCTGAAAATATGACTCAAAAGGATTTTAAATCAGACCTCCTTCATGCCTGTCTCTTGACTTCCTCATACTTTTTTACCCCTTTGGGAGAAGTATAAAACTATAAAAAGAATAACCCTAGAGTATAGAAAATATATTCTGTAAGCAATTACTTGCCTTCATCCATTATTTAATTATGAAAGTTCCTTAAAAATCTGAGGGACTCACAGGGGTATTACAACAATTAAGCTCAATGACCCTGAAAAATTATTTTTTTTCATTTCTTTTTCATGATTTTCCAGAAAGAGTTCTTTGTCCTCTGTTTATTTTCATACTTATCTAGCTGTCAAAATAATAAAATAAATAATCTGTCATGTTAACTATAAATTGTTATTTTTTTTGTGTGAGTGTACCATAGAGTATTCATTATATCTTCGCATTTCTACCTAATCTCTAAAATGAAATGTGTTGAGATTTTTCAGGGTTTTTTTGTTCATTTATTTGTTTATATCTCTATTTTTAAAGAAACATATCTTTATTTTTAAGGAAATATTTACATTTTTATTTGCTTGAGTCTTAGTGAGCTGTGAAAAAATACAAAATTCTGATGATAACCTGTGGCACAAACACTTAGAGTGCTGAAATAATCAGCTTCCCACTTTAAATGAGCTTTTTTATATATTGCTATCTAAAACTATGCTATGATTCTCAGCATTGTAGGAAATATATGGGAAAGGTAACAGAAATGTCACAGATAAATATATATTCTCTTATTCAGCACATTCTTCTCTGTAAGCTGTCTGGAAAAGTCCCGTCTCATAGAACACAGAGGATGTAAGGAGGTGTTTTATCTGTGAAAAGGGATGTTGCTTGAGACTCATGGAAACAGGATTCACACATGGATGAGGACTTTGCAGCAGCTAAATCTCTTTTTTTTTTCTTTTTTTCCCGTTGCTTTTATTTTTGATTCTATTCAGATAACTGGGTTTTGCAGTGAAGTCAATTATTTGAATTAAGTTCCAAAGTGTGATTTTATTAAAAAAAAAGTCTTCATAAAACTCAGATAAGGCATTTATCCTTCCTGTTGAAAACAGGAACATTTATCCTTCAGTTGAAAATAGTACTGATGGTTGACAGTGAAAGCAAGAAGCTGATCCACGGGGAGGGCACATTTTGGCAGAAGTATCTGCAAAAGTTCACAGGAAGAAAGCAGTAGGGAAAAGATGGAGCACTTGTCTGAGTCTAAGCAGGCAGTCCCTGGGAATTATTCCCAGGGAAAAAACGTACAAGTGTAGCAGGGAGATAACTGGAGACAAACAGCACTTTTGCACAAGAACTATGTCTTTTGTACCTGTGTTGACCTAGTCTAATCTCATGTCTTTGATCCAGTTTCTAAGCTCTGCTGACAGACACCCTTTGCTTAGGATATTTATAACAACAATGGATTATTCTAATAACTTTTCATATTTCAGGAAATTAGTTATTTTAACTCTAGAAATTCACAACCGAAACATTCTCTACAGTAGTGTAGAAGCACGTAAGTCACTTCTTATATATTATGGACATTTAAAATAATCATGCCATTTATATATATAACTGTTTTGCAACAATTTGCAACAATTATAATTTGCATGCTAATTCCCCAAATAATAATAATAAAAGGCCCTTTTATTAAGTGCATATTTTTAGAGTTCCCTTTGTCAATCTGTGGAAAGACAACAATTTTAATCTGCAGCTCTCATATAAAGAGTTTGTTCCAGGAGTAAGGTAAGATTTCAAATAGAAAAAAAAAAAAAAAAAAAAAGATGCTATGCTTGATCAAACCTGATCCAAATTCACTGAGAGCAACTGGAGTTTTCATATGGCTTTGGGTCAAGCCCACAGTTTTGTTCTCAAGGATACATAGCTGGTATTTTTTTACATTGCTGCCAGAATAGGGTTAGCCATGGTATTTGGGAATTCATTAAAGCCCTTTAAATCCTTAGTATGGCCTCTACTATTCCTTACTATGTTTCTGTTGTAATGGGCACACAAAGCTAAACCCTTTGTGTGTGAATATTTTTATGCACCTCTTTGATTCATTCATACTATTACTATCATGCAAAGGGAATAAGATGCATCAGTTAGTCTAAATGATGAATTAATTTTGTTTTCTTCCTCTTTGTTTCTTAGCTCAAGAAAATTGTTGACCATCTTTCTGAAGGTACACTCGTATTCATATTGCAGTTTTCTTGCTCCGTTGTTTTAGATTATTGATCAATACTGATTCCAAATCTGTTCTATGAGAAAATTATTGTAGTTTTTAAAATATGCCACTAAGCCATGAGAACAGCCACAGGACGAAGCAAAAATACAAAGAGAAATATGATTAATTTTTAATAATGAAGACGTAGAATGCTATAAAGAGAGTGCAGATGTTCCATAATTTAAATATTTTTTTTTCCTATTAGGTCAATTTTATCTCCCATAAAGTTCTGCCAAGAAAAGGGTAAACGCTGGTATCTGAGGTCTCCAAAAAATGATTTTTTTCTGTCCTTCCTGACTTAAAACATTTCTTTTTTTATACATAAAATATATGCACAGATATTTTACTTTTTTTTTTTTTTTGACACAGTGTGTCTGAGAAAATGAGCAAGCAAATAAATTAAAAGTGTGGTCGTTTTATAAAGCTCTAACATATTCATTCCACTCACTTGCTCTACATTTGACTCAAGGAGCCACACTTGGCACCTACTGCATTAAGCACTATAACTTCATATATGCTCACCAGTCTTACAATGTCAAGGTAAAGAGGATACCACTTCTACTTTTCAGTATTTCTCTGCTACTAATTCTATCATTGGCCAAATGCATAATATTCTGTCTCAGTCTCCTTTTTGTTACCTCAATGGTGTCTCTCACACGGGTTCCTGTTCCTGGCTGGGACATGACTGGCTACAGCTCCATGCTTTCATGTGCAGTATCTGCCCGTTGCACAAGAAGGAAACAAAGCTCACAATACTTTCCCAGGAGTTATAAAATTCTTCTGGGAAAAGACCCTACCCTCCCTAAGACAATAAACACCTTTGTTTTAGAGTAAGAATACAAACCTATTCCAGCAGGGATATGATCTGCTTGTCACTTTGGAAGATTTCATAGTGTTGTGAATCCTCATTTTTCTTCTGAATAGAGACTTTCCCATCAATACACTAAGTGCAGAATTAATCAATGCTAGGTGTTATTTATTAAGTCATGCTAATTAATTAATGTTTATATTTTAGACATTATTAAGCCTTTGAGATTTTTTCCCCTTAACATTTGTTTCATTATTTTTAGTTCCCAAGGTGCTGAGGACCACTTTTCTAGATAGGAATTCCTAGTGGTATTTTATTTGTAATTTTTAAAAGCCAAATATGTCTTTTTCCAACCTTTTTTTTTCCCTTTGATACCTGCCCCAATGTCTGTGACTTTTTAGAATAATTATTAAAAGTGGCTCAGTGAGCTAATTACCTAATTCCCTGTGGGAAGCCTGGGGAAGGCCAAAATAATCAAATGCTGGTTACCTAGAAACAAGAAAAAAATGAATTAAAGTAAGATTTATTATTCTGTGAGTTTTCTGAAGATATAGTTTATGTGTGCAACAGGAAGAAAAATAACATAAATTTTTGGTCTTACTTTTTAATTATGAACACATTTTTTGCATATCTCTAAAGTCTACTTCGTATAGAGATCATTATGACAAGCATAAACATACATTTTCTTGATGAAAATAATTTTCTTTTCATGATTACACTTGCTGACTCTTCATTACTTAAACTTCTAGAAAGGGATCTCGAGGGAGTGGCTTAGTCTATTCCCTTAAGGTCAAGAGCTTCACAAGTGGATGTAAGTAATTGAGTTATAGGGCAAAGATGAGTAAAGTTTTTAAGAAGTTAGGAGGAAAAATCCTCTCGATAAAGAAATGAATCTAATTTACAGAGTGTTATTTTAGTACATAAATTCTCTAATTATATTGTATCTCACAGACAAATTTCCTATTAATTATCAAGAATGAGGAATCAATTCTGAGACAGTTCCAGGAATCCCTATATCACAGAGTGGATATATTAGTAGCTCAATAAAATCCATCATGCTCTGAAAATGAATTTTGAATCTTGCATAGGCTTGCTTACTCATGTTTTCTCCATAAGCCTAGCCAGGTATGTGGGAAGGGAGCAAGCTCTTGGTTTTAGGGAGGGTACTTGTAGCATACCAGGTGGCAGTTTTTCCTCAACAAGTGTAGAAAGTCACTGTGTTTACTTCTGCAACTCAGCTTGTCATAGAGTGTGAACCTCCTCATGCCATATCTGTAGGGAAATTGTCCCTTTTAGGTTAGCATCCATTGTCACTGTAATGCACTTACATATTAAAAAAAAAAAGAAAAAAATTGTCAGATGGATGCTGTCTTACAGTTTCATCTGTAAAGGGACCCTAAAATAAATGATCTCCTGTGTCCATATCTGTATGTGGCCTCATGAGGAGGCTTTAAACAGGCAACAGGGGTACATAACTGCAGTTTGGGTTTTCTGAGGTATTTGAGATTTCTGCATGAGGATGACAATAATGAACATAAGCCCCTGCATGCCAGTCCTTCTCTGGTCTATCAGCTGGAGGCCAAGAAGTATAGCTAGGGTATCTCCAATGGGACCGAATACTTTCATATTAGCAACTGAACTTAACTGATAACATTAAGTGAATTGAAAAAAGCTTCTCCTTACATTGGGAGTTCTTATATTTCTTTTGAGACTTCTTGCCTTTGAAACTTCATCTGTTATTACCTTTAAGACTTCTGAATCATCATAAGTCTCTTGGTCTGTAGCTCTGTCGAAGCTGCACTCAGGATCCCTGAGATAGGAGAGAAGGTTCATGCTTGATTTTCTCCCTGCTCACAATGCAGCCACCCTGCCACGAATAGATGCAACGAATGCCTCCCATACATTGCACAGCTATGGTAAGGAGAGAGGGAAGCAAGAGTACATATGAATAAAACAATTTTGTGGAAGATTTCTAGATTTTCTAAAAGATGGAATGAATTATCACATAGCAGTTTGAAGTACTGCATATCTAAGTGTTTCAAATTCAAGCTTTAGATACAAATATGTGTTTCCGCAAAGTTTTATAAAAAAAATTATATAAATGTTTAGACCAGTGAAAAATTTATGATTTCTTATTATTCTACCATTAGTCAACATAGGAAAGAGAAAAGCATATTGTCAGTAAGGACCGAATAATATACAGATTTATTTTGCCTTTATTTTTTCTTTTATTGAGTCATGAATCTTATTGGTACCTATCGATAGCACTACTAGAGTCCATGTGAGTAAATAATTAATATTACATAATCAACCAGTCACTCACTTTCCTTAAATGTACAGAATATTTTGTAATGCTCTTTTTCAGTTTCATTCATTGAGTTTTCAATTGAGAAAGATTTTTATTCTCTGTTCTGAGTTATCTACTAGAGAACAAAGATAAATACTTAGAGAAATGTGAAGTTTTACACACAGAAGTTAGTGGAATTAACCAAAAGATAGAGTTACTTGCAAAAATATTATTTTATACATGGGATATTGTCAAGATACTAACAAATGTTTTAACTGTTATGCAAAGAAGATGAAAGATTAACAGCAAAGAGAAGTGACAAGCTTCATAAACTCACTGAACTACAACAGTAAAGAATAGTAAAGGGTTAAAGAAATCAGGGATTATGGACTTTGTCAAAGGAGGATTTTGCAGTTTTCCACTGTGGAACAGAAGGGAAAAAATGAAAAAAAAAAAAAAAAAGGACAAGAGAGAGAAAGGAACGCAGGTGATAAGGAGATTGAAGAATTTAGTTTCAATAAGTCCTTGCTGATCCTTCATCTTCTGTCATGAATCTAGACAAGGGGTGGCAGACAGTTTCAGGCTGTTGACCATTCTGATTGACTTGAATATATACAATTCTTTATACATTATTCAGAGACTCAGAGATACAGGACAAGAAGGGATCATAAGATCATATTGTCTGACCTGTGGTGTAACCCCACAGAATTTTACCCAGCTAAGTCCTATAATTTATGCGTGAATAAAATGTACAATAGTTTTGTTCTTACAACATTTTCTTTAATTTTTTAAGAAACAGCTAGCCTTTTTAAAGAATGTTCTGAACTCCTAATGTCACTTCCTCTCTGCCTACATCTATTTTCTTTATCCAGATAATAGGTTG
>VWPW01012803.1:0-28510 GCA_013389825.1 Crypturellus undulatus
AAAAAAAAGCCTGCAATGCTCCCATTATATTTGGAGCTGCCTGTTTTTCCCATGAGCGCGTGTTGGTGCCGCGCATTCGGCACGGGCTGCGAACGGACACGGTTGAGGCGATGGCAAAGGGTGGAGAGGGGCAGGAGACGCCAAGAAGCCCCTCGAGAGGGAGGCAGGGACATTTGCTGCAGCTGGGAGCACAGAAGCCTCGTCGGGATTTGGAGCGCCGTGGCGAGGATGCGCTGGGCAGCGCGCGCTCCGCCGGGATGCGCCGCTGGGTCACCCGCGTGCCCTGATTCCTGCCATTCCCAGGCTGGAGATTGGACATGTTCCCTGGGCCGATGGCTTCAGCTGCTTGTGCTGATGTGCCACGTGCTGCTAGGGGAAACAACAGATTATTATTATTTATTTATAATTTTTTATTCAATTCAAATCCAGGGTTTCATGTTCATTTAGCGATACTCAAAGCGAGCTGGATTCCAGACCCTTGCCTGTGTCTCGGATTCGCTGTGGAATTCGCATTAAATCCATGTCTGCACGTGCATCCGGACCGGCCTCGCAGGCCTCCTTGCCTGCCCTCCTTCAGCTAGGACTTGTTTAATGTATTTCAAATTAATTAAGGTTTAAGTAGTTGCACTTGAAGGAAAAAATTATGTCCAGATGTCGAAGCTTGTGCATTTTCGCCTGCGTTTTAAAACCTGTTTATTAGCACCCCTAAAGTGCAGATTAAGCAGTCATGTTGAATTTGCAGATCATCTGGAAAGCGGATCATCTGAAAAACAGACAAATAATAATAATAAAAAAGTTGTTTTCTTTAGAAACCCTCAGAAATGTCACATGTTTGCACCGTAGTAAATAAGGTGCATCTCTCTGTACGGCCTGAGCACTGCGAAATGGCGAAGGAGGCGAAAGGGGGCTTTGCAACTTGCCTTTTCTTCCCCTCCATCCAAATTATACACTTCTATCCCATTAAAACTGGGGCTTTTTGGGGCACCGGGGCTCTTTTCCCTGGTGTCGCTCGCAGACTCCTCGAGAGCTCTTTGGAGCACACGTGATGCCCAACGTCCAGCGCTGCCGCGGGCGATGCAGTGACGGGAGAGCAGGATGTGTTTGGGGTGAGTCCGTCAAACACGGAGATGCTTTGGCTTCGGATAATTAATCTCCCTCCTTCCAGCCAGAACACGCTCGGTTCCACAATGAGAAGCTTCAGGCTTTTGACATCTCCGGCGCGTTTACAAGGCTCTTAGCGAGCGTCCCCGCTGGCCTGTGCCAGGAGACGTATTTAAATCTCGGGGAGTAGCAGATTTTCTACAACTGTTTGCTTCACATTAATTGAGAGCGTGGAGCCCGGCCAGCCCTCCCCGCGCCTGCTCTGAGCTGGGGATCAGCAGCAGCAGCAGCTCGGCTCTTGGAATATAGTTGGAGGCATTATATTTTTTTGCGAGACGAAGGCTCTCGAGCTCTTTCATAACGTGGACCACATCTTAATAGCTGGTCTTGTGGGCTCCATCCCTCCCACTGCTCCTGACGCAGACGCTCTCCCCTCCCACTCGTGTTGGACGGCTTCCCTGGATGACTGCAGTAATTGCTTACGTAGAAAAATAATAAGAAGGATGCGTATAATGTATTTTTAGATGTCTCTTGGTGTGATTTAGCAATGGGCAATAGGGAGCCAGGCTGCTTTGGCTCCTGCGTCCCGGCGGTGACCGCGTTGCGGACCTCAGCAGCATCTGGCTCCGAGGTGGATCCTTCCTCTCCGAGTGCCCCCCTTAGCGAACGTGTTTTGCAAACGCCTTGTGCAATCGGGCGTTGCTGGAACTTTGCAGCGTCGATACCGCGGGCCGACGGTCCTGCTGCTTCAGCTGCTCCTCGGAGCAGCGAGGAGAGCGTGGGCTCGGCGCACGCATGGAAGTGCTTGCGAGGAGTGGGAAAACCAGCCTGCTCCGCACCTGTAGGTGATGTGTGTGACACTGCACTTGGTGCTGTTCCCTTGCGCAGGAGGCAGGAGACCTGGCTGAGGGCGCTGCTCTTCTCCCATGTGATGCTGCTTGGGGCAGGAGCCGCAGGAGTTCCCTTGCAGTCAACTCCTGCAACGTGGTGCTTGGTGGGGACTAAATAAACACTAAATACTAAGATATCACAAACATCACTGCTGAAGGGTGGGTTTTATTTTCCTCCTTAGGGTGTTTTGGGTGTTGCCACCCGAAACCGGAGCGGCCTGGGGGGAAATGCGCTAGACATGGAGTCCTGTGGAACATCCTGCGAGGCCGAGCCCGGCGCTCCGCTCGCTCCGGCCCCGCGCGGCCCTTTGTGTCTCGCTGGTTTCCTGTGCCTGGCGCGGGCTCCACTTCAGCCCTTCCCCTGCGACACTGGGTGCTAAAGTGTCATTAGATCCTTCCAGCATGACTTAGCGGCCTTGAAAGCTGAAAACATCCTTTCTTTGCTGCTTGCGAATCCCCAGATGGATGATTTCTCCTGCTGGTCAGCACCAGCCTCCACACCAAAGCCTGTGGGAAAGTTTTGCAATTAGAGTGACTTGAATGGATCTGTTTAACGTCGAAAAACCCCATTGCTTTCTAATTCTGTGTCGCGTGGCTCCCTGATTACGTGGTGCGCAGCAGTGTGGCTACCGAAACTGAGTCTTGCAATCTGAGGGAAGCCACCAGGAAATAGGTGTTTTTACACTCCGCATCTTCTCTAACCAGGCAGCATTTACAAGCATCTGCCCTTGACGAAAAATGTGGCCTTTTTGACGCCTCGGAGGGTTGTGCAAGGAGCTCTGAGCTGCAGCCTTTGCTTTACGTGTACGTTTTGCGTTCTACCCTGGGGAAACTTTCCTGCTAAAAACGAATGCAAAAAAAAAAAAAAAAAAAGGAAAAAACCCCACCCCTTCCTGATGTTCTGGTCGTCCCCGTCCTCTCTTGCCGTCACCCCGTGCCAGCGGCCCCATCCCGCCGTCGCGGGCGTTGGCCGGCCCCGGCCCGTCTCTCCCACACAGTTGTTGCTCTGGGCAGTCGCTTGCTCCAGACCCCGTTTTTCTTCAAGCCTTTCTGTGAAATTTCTCTTTATCCACTCAAATAGCTAGCATTCTTCTGGCATTGCTTGTTTTTCCCTTTTTTTATCCTTTAACGTTCAGAGCGGGTGTTTGCTGTGTTTTCAGGTCTTTCCACTCGGGGTAATGCCTCGTTTGCCCGACTCTCTCAACCTACTCTCTCTTTTTTTGGATGTTCTTGGTGGGCAAGAGAAAACGAGTCATGCCTGGGGTTGAAGTGTTGATTTAAGAATAATATAGTCCCTGACGAAACAGTAAGTAATCCTTTGTGGAAAATCATCCTCATAGACTGTTTGTGTAAAATAATTCAAAACACAATGCTAGCCTGGTGCAAACATTTCTAGGAAACGCAGTGAAGGGGCCGTCCCTCCGCGGGTGCCAGGAGGGAAGGTGGCAGGAAGCCCTGGGCTGCTCCACGCGGATGCTCTGCTCCTGCCTTCACTCCAGATGGTGCCCAGCACCCTCGGGCCAGCGAAACGGGTGTTTGAGCAGCTCTCGTGTGCCCACATGTCTCCCATTGCTGTTGTCCTCCCCTGGTTTTCGTACCCCTGCATCAAGAGAGCATCCTCGGAGATCCCAGCGGTTCGGTGTCTTGCCCCTAGAGCAGCGGTCACATTTTGCCTTGTTTTCTGCTCTGTTTTTTGCCTTGTTTTTGCCTTGATTTTTGCCCGCACTTGCTGCCGTGCCCGAGCTGGTTCCTGTTCCCCACTGGGGTGTTTTTCTGCCAAACTCGCGCCAGGGTGAATCTCGTGGGGCTGCAGGAGAGCCGCTGGGTTGCAGTGTCAACCTGAGGCTGGGAGAGCTCGGAAACCAACTCCAAAAGGAGCCTCCGTGCGGTGTTTGCCAGCCGGGAGGCTGAAAAGCCCCCGGGAGAAGCGGTGAGGAGGCCGCAGGGCTCTGCGGTGCTGAGGGCGGCCCTGGCGCCCACGAGGAGACAGGAGGCTCCGGGTGCCCCGTGGTTCCGTGCTCGTGAGGTGGGTGGCCCCTGGGAAAGTGCTTTCTGCTCGGGATGGGCTCTCCAAAGCAGAGAGGGGCGCTCGGCTCCCACTTGCCCGTTCCCGGGATGCCGGCCGTGCCGGCGCGGCTCAGCGCGGTGTCCCCGCAGGAGCGCTCAGCTCGGCGCCATGACCACTGACGAGGCCACCCGGAGCGAAGGGGAGGTGCAGGCGGCGGCGCTGGCGGAGCGCGGCGAGGACATCACCCCAGCCCGAGACCGCGGCGTCCTCAAGGTGAGGCAGCGGCGGCGGCGCCAATCCGGCCCCTTCCCCGTTTTGGAGCAGGGAACGGGGCAGGACTCTCCCAATTCCCAGCCCTCGGATGGCCTCATGCTTCCAGGACTCCGAGTCTTATCCCTTTGGAAGCGTGGGGGGATTAGCATGTCCAGCATCACTCAGAGCAGCGAAGGCTGGAGTGGCGTTTGAGCCCCAAACTGCAGCACTGCTGCAGTCAGCTCAATGAATTTCCCTGCTGCTGTGTTTCTAATCAGATTATTAGCTGTAAATCCACAAAGCATTTCAGTGTGTGACTCACAGACATTAGAAAGAGCACATTACTTAGGTCATCTCCTCTGCTCTATACCCCCTTCTTCATATTCACGGCATTTCTGGATCGTTCTCCTACCCAGGGCTTGCTCTTCTCCAGCTGAATAGGACCTTTCCTCTAATAATAGCATCCTCCCCTGCCTCCATCCTGAGCCTGAGAACTGCTTGTTCCAGGCTGTAGCGTTACAAAAAAAAAACAAAACACAAAAGTGTTGACAAGAAGCAAATAGTGAAGTGACACACCCCTGCGAGGAGCGTTTGTGCGGACACAAAATAAGTGGAATCGCCTTCGCTTTGGATTTGTGGCCGTGCTGTTTGTCCACACACCTCTGCTGAGCGTCAAGGCCCGGTCGCTGGGCTGAGCCCGTCCCCGCACACCCGGCTCCAGGCTGGGCGTTGGGTTTAGGGCTTGGTAGGAGGGTTGGTAAAACCCCCCTTCTCTCTCTAGCTTTCCCGTGGGATAGGACAGCATCGGGAGACCAGGTCGGGTGCGGGATAGCGACAATAGCCACTTATGGGGGGGATTCTCGCTCTCTTCCCTAGATTATTAAAAGGCCTGGCCATGAGGATGAGTGTCCCATGATCGGAGACAAGGTTTACGTGCACTACAAAGGAAAACTGGCCAATGGCAAGAAATTTGACTCCAGCCGCGATAGGAACGAGCCGTTTATCTTCAGCCTGGGAAAAGGTAAGGAGCGGGACTGTGGGGAGGAAGGAGCGGGACAGCGGGCTGGAAGGAGCGGGACGGTGGCTGGAAGGAGCAGGACCAGGGCTGGAAAAGCGGGACCGTGGGCTGGAAGGAGTGGGACGGTGGCTGGAAGGAGTGGGATGGTGGCTGGAAGGAGCGGGCTCACAGTTACCGTCCCGGCTGCGGCGCTGGCGGGTCTGGGGGCAGCGGGCAGCGTCTCCACAGTGCAGAGGGCCCGCGCCAGCCCTGCATTTTTCACCAGCTCCTGCATCCTCAGTGCATTTCTTGAGGGCATCTTCGTCACGACACCCAGGCTGTTTTTTCAGCCACTGCAAATCGCTCCCTCCTGCCTGACATGTGCCTCTCTCCTAGGCCAGGTAATTAAGGCATGGGACATCGGGGTGGCTACCATGAAGAAGGGAGAGATCTGCTACTTGTTGTGCAAACCCGAATACGCCTACGGCTCTGCTGGCAGCGCCCCCAAAATCCCCTCCAATGCAACCCTCTTTTTCGAGGCAAGTACAGCGTGGAAGCCGGGCTGCCGTGGGTGAGTGAGCGCTTTCCCTTTGGCTTTGCCAGCCAGCTCGAAAAAAACAGCTTGGATTCCTGAAATGTGTCCCTCGCTCCAGGAACCGGTGCCAGTGTTTTCTCAGAAATTGTGTGTCTGAACTGGCGAGGCCGCGACCAAAGAGCAGCTCCACCGCGCGGCCCCGCGGAGGGGCCTGCCTGGGAAGCGCAGGGAAAGCGCTGGCACTGAACGGGGAGGACAAATAAGATTCCTGGGTTAAAAACACACATGGAGCGGAGCAAAACAGCTCGGAAATGCCTTCACGTGCTAACAAATCGATTAATGCCCCCGGCTGGCATGCAAGCGAGTTCCTGGCATGGGCGAGCAGCGGGTCAGCGCTCAGTGCGCCGTGTCCGTGCTCGCTTGGCAGGGCCTCGCACAGCCTCGGCAGAGGGAACAGGTCTGTCAAATCAAGGCTCAGTCCCCCTGAGTCCTCTCGATGGTTCATTTGCTATTTGCACCGCAGATCTGAGCTAGGCTGGTATCATCAACAAATTAAGTGGAAACTCCCTGTTTTTGGGCTGCCTTTGGAGCCATTTTCACTGCACCTTCCAGCGCTGTTTGCACTGCACCCTCGCAGCATTAACCAACTTAGTTTTACTTTGTGTTACATTGCAGGTACTGGATGTGGCCCAATTTCTAATAAATTGGGTCTATTATACTGTGGCTTGGAGCTGGCTTTTATGGGCAACTTTTGCTTGTCAGCTGAATGGAGAATTAGTTTGCTTGGCTCTCCAGCCCTAGGATGAACTGTTGCTTTGTGGGTTTTCTGCTGTTTTTCTTCTCTCCTCCCCCTCCATCCAGAGCTCTGCCTAGTGTTTTTTTTTTTTTTTTTTTCTCTCTAACTTTTAGGTTGAGTTGCTTGATTTCAAAGGTGAAGATTTATTTGAGGATGGAGGGATAATTCGGAGAATCAAGAGGAAGGGAGAAGGTTATTCCAACCCAAATGAAGGCGCTACAGTGGAAAGTGAGTATCAGGCTCTCTGCAGCCTATATCTGTAGGCACCAGAGTAGCGAGGTGCAGGTGTGGGAATGGTGACCCTCTTTACATCCAGAGGAGCAGCCTGTTTTGTTGCTGCTGTTTGCTTTTTCCTTTATTTTCCCCCTTTTTCTCACAACGCCCTAGCAGAGCGTGCCGGGAGCTGCATTCCCAGGCCATAGGAAACGCATCATCCGTGTCCCGCGGTGGGGAGCAGTCATTCGCTCCATCCCGAGGCCGAGCGGGATGGAGAGGGGTCGGGAGGGCCACGGTTAACTGCTCGGTGTGTCGGCGTTTGGTGTGTTCATCCACAATTCTCCCTTGGCACGACCCACCGGGGCCGCTCCAGGGCTGCTGGCTCCAGGGGTTTGCTGGAAAGCTTCCCATAGAGGCAGCAGGATGGAGTGACCACTTGGATATAACCTGCGCTCTGTTTCCTTAGTCACGTTGGCCCCGAGTCCTGCCTTGGCCCGCTCCAGGTTTGACAACCGGCACCTTTCAGCTCGCGCAGGGCATTGGTGCCGATGCTCCTCTGCTGCCTCCTCTATCCCTTTTGCACATTCCCACTCCTGTTCCGCTATCCGAGCAGCCTCGAGGATGCAGTTTCCCCATGTCCAGCGTGTTGGCTGCCCTGAAAACCCAGGCCCTGGGTTGTGTCGCGTGCGGCTGATTCAAGTTTCACCTCTCAGCCCTGGCAGCAGGGCAGCCTCCGCTGCTTGTGTTACCTGCTGCGTGTTTTGGGCACGTCTCCTTGTCTGGAGGAGGCAATAGGCGCTTTCTTTGGACTCCTTGTTCCGATGTTTATCGTCATTTTGGTGGTTTCTATTGCCCCTGCTGCAGAATGGAGCCCTTTCTTTTCCCTTCCCTGTGGCCAGAGGGTTGCTGCTAACTCCTGCTTGCTGCTGACGGGAGGGAGTAAATTAATACAAAGGATTTGCTGAAGTCGGTGAGGTCTGAACTGACATCAGAAATTGGCCCAAAAATAATGAGCCCGGCTCTCATTGAGAGCGCCGTGAACACCCTCTCCATAACCGCGATGGAGTAATTCTGGTCACGTTTCTAGAGCAAACATTGCACGTAGGGTGGGAGTCAGGCTAGGGAGAAAGCCAGATTTTTTTTTTAATTTTATTTTTTTTTCTTCCCAAGAACAACTCAGCCATAGAGCTGGCGCTAGCTCGATATGTGAGGCATTTAGTTTCCTCTCTCCGTTTCGGAGCTTCTGTGCATCAGGAATCTGATTAACTTCCTTCAGCAAACGAGCAATTGGATCTGAACTGCTGCAGCACGTAAAACTTCCCGCCTTAAACTACTAGTTCTTGCTTTTAGTTTTTTTTTTTTTACTACTTTTTTAATGAAAAAGGGGTAATTCTTTTGGAGTCAGATTGGACCTTCTGCTGTCCCATATTTAATAGCATAATTATATACATTGTAACCAGCTGGGAATAGAGTTTCAAGCTTACTTCACTGTATCAAAGGTTAAATTTAAAAAAAAAAAGGCAGACTAAGTATAACTGCAATCATAATTCCTGCATTCCTTCTCAGTCCTGATATTTTTTTTTAATTTTATTCTATTTAAGCAGGCATTTAGGCTTGACACTGGTAGGTAGATGGGTGCCCAGGGCGGCCCCTCCTGCACGTTTTCTCCTTGACTCGTTCTTGAACATGACACTGGTCTAATTACTCAGAGCAGGACTGAGTCAGGAGGAGGGAAAATGAGTAATCGTTTCTCTGAAAGAACCTAAAGAGCCAAATTGCTGGTCCGGAATAACTGTTCAGGGAGAGAATCTCTGCTCATAGCCCTAAAGCCTGGTCTTTTTTTTTTTTTTTTTTTTTTTTTTCCTTAACCTATTTCAAATGACTGTTTAGTTTTGAGCAAATGCTCAAAGTGGGAGCGCACGCACAGTCAAAATAATAGAGATTAATGCCCTCTGAGGCAATCTTGCATAACACACGCTGCCTGTGCAGGGCAGAGATCAGGAACTCTGTGCTAATCCCAGTGGCAACACTTGGGCCGTGCCAGCAGCTTGATTCATTGCGAGTCACTAAGGTGGCCTTGGAGTCATTTGGACCCACCTATATGTGGGGGCCTGAGTATCCTTAATTCCAGTGTACAGTTCCAGTGTGCAAGGGGAAGGAATAGCACCAGGCAAGCTGGCAGCCTTCCAGGGGAGCATTTTGGGGGAAAATAGGATAGATTTGCAAATGCAACAGTGGGTAACGCTGCAAACCTTGCAGAGTTTTGCTCTGTGTGGGGCTCTCATCCAATTCTCTTCTGCAACCCCATGTTAACTCTGGGAGCAGCACGAAGGTGCCTGGAATTGCTGCTATTATTAGCCTGGAAGAAACTGCTTTGCTTCCAAGAGAGAGCATCCCCGGGCTGGTGTTTCCAAAGCATTTTTATAGGTTTGGGTTTTACACACCGTAATTCATAGTTCCGGTTCCTAAAACGCAGGCTGCAGTGGAGATCTGACATTCCAGCTTTTGTTACAACCTTCCCCCCCCTTCCCTCCTCCCCGTTTTAATCTGAGTACAAATTGCTGTCAGCACATCAAGTTCATGTGCCAGCCGCACTCAGTACACTGTGTTCTGAGCTCTTCAAAAACAAAATCGCTGCAGGCACCCAGAGAACAATAAGTCAGTGCTGCAACCGAAGGGATGTTCGGAGCCCGGCGGGGGCTTTTCTCTCTCTAATCCAAGAGCAACCGCAGCCAAGTGACCTGCTTCAGATAGCGCTGAAATGCTCCTGGAAACCGGAGCAGAGATTTCCATGTGGCCAGGGTGTTTTTGAGGCGGTGTGAAGCAGGATGAAGCCCCTCTGCTGCCCTAAGGGGAGGGGATGGGGAGCTTGTGTCCCTCGGGGCACCCCGAGGTGCTGCAGAGCCCCTGCAGGTCCCTTTGCCACCGCCGCATGGGCACCACAGGGCTTTGCCGCGGAGCCCGTTGCTGGTCCCGGTGTTTGTGCCGTGATGTCCAGGATGGTGTTTTGTGCCCTGCAGGAACTCAGGTTACGCCGCCCGCCGACGCGGGGGCTCCAGGATGAGCCGCTGCCACGGGCAGGGCTGCCCTTCAGGCCCTGCAGCAGCACCCTGTGCTCCCGGGATCCTCTGCCAGAGGCTTTTAAGGAGAAACTCATTTTTGATTCTTTTCCCAGTGGTTTGCAGCGCTCTTTTTGAAGGCAGGGAGAGCACCCAGCGCCCTGCACCTCGGGCTGCAGAGCCAACCGGCTGCTTGGGGCGAGGGCTCTTCTCTTTCTGAGCGTCTCTGCTGCCTTGTCCTGCTCTCCCCGCTGCACCCGCTTGTGCACGGGGAACAGCTCCGTATTTCATCTCTACCATGCGCTAAGGAGAAGCAACTTGTTTCCTTCCAGGCTCTTAGGAAACATATGTCTTCCTTGCTCCAAGGGTTGGCAACCCCAGCTCAGCAAGTGCCTGCTGAGTCTTTAAGCATAGTTTTGACAACATTAATATCTCCTGTGAGTTTTTCCTTTTGCAACCTTTTTAAATTTTTAGCAGTACGCTGGGATTTCTTACGGAGTTGCTTTCATTGCATATACTTGCCCCCACACACGTATATGCTTTGTGCTTTGGAAACCAAGTGCAAAGAACATCAGCCGTCCCTAAAGCACGTAACCATCTGCAGGACTGAAAAAAAGAAAGAACAATCTCGCTTTGGAAATGTAGCCAGAAGTACCAGGTGGCAAATGTCTCGGGTACCTGGTGTCCGCTCGGGCTGTGTTCGTGCCAGCTCCTCTGATGAGAACAGCGTGGCCATTAGCTGAAGATTACAGAAATGTTTATCTTGTACTGCTGGTTCTTAGAGGCGGCAGAACACAGCCTTGTTATTTGAGGTATAAGGTGAGCGTATAGCACTGTATGGGAGGCTCGTAATCGCCGTGATAAAGCGCTGGGCGTGTGGCAGCTTGCCAGGAGCAATATCCAGTTCCAGTAAGACTGACTCGAACGGTTTCGTCCGAGGGGAACATATTAGTCACGATGTTTATCTGTTGTCTGGTCCCCGCTCGAGCACGGCCGGCTCTGCTGCTTTGCAGTGACGCTTCTTTCTCAACCCTCCTGTCCCTCGCTGGTCACCGGGGGTCCTTGCGCTGGCCGGTGTCACAGCGATGGTGGCCCAGCCTCCGCGGCCCTCCGGAGCCAGGTAGCTCGGAGCAGAGCCGACATCGAGCAGGATTTCCTTGGCACCGTTAACTGCAGCTCTGCAGATCCCAAACACACTCCCGTTTTCCTCCCAACAGCCCACGAAGGCAAAAAATGCCTTATAAAATGCTTATTCCAGAGCTATTTCGCCATGCCAGGGTGAAACTCTTAGCTGCGGGTGAACGGTGCCCACTGCGGGTCCTTCTGCTTGCGGGTCCCTTTGCCCATGGGTTGTGGGCAGCCGTATCTGCAGGTTGGGGGGTTTGGAAGGGTTTTGAGGGTTTGGGTGGGTTTATTTCTCCGTGCTCTGCTGGCATCTCGCTCTGCTCCGCAGTTCACCTGGAGGGATTCTGCGGCGGCACCAGGTTCGACTGCAAAGACGTGAAGTTTGTGGTGGGCGAAGGGGAGGACCACGATATCCCCATCGGAATAGACAAAGCTCTGGAGAAGATGCAGCGGGGCGAGCACTGCATCCTCTACCTGGCACCACGGTAAGGGTCGTTCCGTGCCGGGGACGCGGCGTGGCTTCCGGGAAGCGCTCGGTTCCCCATGCCGGACACCGAAGGGCTCCGTCCTTCTGCTTCCCTATCCCTGCAGCTACGGGTTCGGCGAGGCCGGCAAGCCCAAGTACGGCATCCAGGCGAACGCGGAGCTCGTGTACGAGGTGACGCTGAAGAGCTTCGAGAAGGTGAGCGGAGAGGACGCCTCGCAGGGCCCCGGCCCCGCGTTTCCCTCCGAAACCTTCACCCTTTGTCCCCGGTGCAGCCGCAACGCGGCCCCTGCTGAAGTAGCTGCGTCAACAGGGATCTCTGTGTTCTTAATTTGTTCTCGTGTGTTGGTTTGTTTTATTTTTCTGGCCGGGCTCCAAGACTGGTTCTCTTATTTGTTCCTTTTGTACTTTTTTTTTTTCCTCCTTCCCTGAGCTGCACAGAGCAGCGTTCGCGTCCCGCCCGGCTCCCAGGAGGAGGACGGGGCCGCATGCCGGGCACTTGGCGCCCGTGGGGAGCCCGGGATGGGACCGCCTGTCCGTGTGCCGCAGCGCAGGTGCCACCTGGGTCCGTCTTGCAGGACATTTTTCCAGGCTGGATTTGCTCCTTAGTCTTAGTGAGAACAGGGATGCGAGAGTGTCGCGGACTCCAGGCTTTCCCTCTCTCCTGAGAATTGTTTCTCCACAACCTTTTCTTACCCGCTGGCATTCACTTTTCTGTCCTGGAAGCTTGCACTGGACAAACCCCATTACTTTTAATGCAGAGCTCAGTGTAAAGTCCTGTACCTGGCACTGATTTATCTCTTGCAGCAGCTTCCTACCCTTTCCTGCTCCGAGCTCCAGGTGACTGGTGCTCGGTTCCTCCCTTTATTTTTGCTCCCAGTGAAAGTTCCGAAGGGTGCATGTATCCAATGGATGGATCCAGGGTTTCTTGGTGGCAATACGCTGTCCTCCTGCTAACCCCCGGGGCCACAGCCCGCTCCAAGTCATAGCAGAGAGCAAATTTCATCAGTGCTGCAGTGAGTCAGTGCACGGAAGCGCGGGGTTTTGGAGCCAGTGTGTTTACAAAGCCAGGGGCTGCAAAAATTTGTTGTGGGCCCCGAGGACGCTCCCAGCTCCGCAGGCTTTGGCTGGTTGTGTTTTCTGCTGCGTGATTGCGCCGGGTGTTTATTTGCAGGCCAAAGAGTCGTGGGAGATGGACACCAAAGAAAAGCTGGAGCAGGCTGCCATTGTCAAGGAGAAAGGGACGATGTACTTCAAGGTTTGTAAACTTGGCGAACGCTGAATTGGCACAAGGGGACTTGTGCTGCTTGGGTTTTGAAACAAGTTCCCGTTGACGGTCAGAGAGGACTTAGCATTCCTGAGCCGGCGTAAACGGCGGGGAATTCACCCCTCCCAACGGTGCTGGGCAGGGCGAATCCTTCCCTTCTCCTGCTTTTCCCTCTCCAAAGGCGCTGCAGGAGGGATGTGTCCTCCCCAGGGCGGCATGGGGCTGCACTTGTCCTCCGGTTACACGCTTGCAGCTTTCTTTGGGATCGGAGAGGGGAAACTTTGCTCTCATTTCGGCATCATCCCCAGCAGTGTCCCCTGCCACCAATGTCCCCTGTCACATTGGGCCTCCAGGTGCCCCTCTGTAGCCTGATGCGAGGAGGAAGGATCTGGCTCTTCAGTGGGGCCCAACACCTGCAGCTCCGGGGAAGCTCCAGTGTGTCAGTGCCTTGGCACTGCACTATCCTCTTTCCTTTATTTACTTAACACGCCATATGTTAATCTCCATAATGTTCCCGAACGCTTTGGAAGCAGATCTGCTTCGGTTTGTCTGCTCAGGTTCCTCAAGCCCAGTCTTCTTTGCTCCATCCCAGGAAGGCAAGTACTTGCAGGCAGTGATCCAGTATGGAAAGATTGTGTCGTGGTTAGAGATGGAGTATGGCTTATCCGAGAAGGAGTCAAAAGCCTCAGATTCTTTCTTGCTGGCTGCCTTCCTCAACCTGGCCATGTGCTACCTGAAGCTCCGCGAGTACACCAAAGCCGTCGAGTGCTGCGATAAGGTAAAGACGTGCGAGCCCATGGGCCGCAGGGTGCTTTTTCTGCCTGCTTCTACTGGGCATCTGGGACTTTGTTCTGTTCTTTTTTCCTCCCCCATATCGAATTTCTCTGCACTATAAGCAGTTTGCAAACTGCAGTGCATTGAGGGGGTCCCCCCTGTACCTCCTGGTTTTGGGATATTCACAAATGCTGCATGTTTGGAGAATGTAGAAGCAAAAGGTATCTTTGGAATTCAAAATTCAGCTGCCTGCAGGCTGGATATGCACTTAGGGTTTCTTACATGCTTCTGCTTTGCAAACCCAATCTGCTTTGGCCCACAGGAACCCTGTAGATTGACAGCCCGAGGATGCTAGTTAGGTGCTCAGGTTAAATGTAGGTTTTCACTGCTGGGCTCTGTACGAGAGGCTGTTTTCACTCTGCTGCATCTGCTGAGGTTTCAGTATATGTCTCAGTGTATCAAAAGGTGGAATCTTGCCATTCCCTAAGTGCTTAGACTCTTAACCTTGTCTTTGTGCTCCTCTGTGTCAGGAAAGTGTTAGTTTTTTTACAAAGGCTTAGATTTAAGGCTATATCATACAGCAAAAACAGTAAAGCTAGCTGTCTTAGAAGGTAAGTCATCAGTGAGGTGCTTGTAGGACTGTCAGCTACGTGAAATTCTTCCTGAAGGAAAGCAATGCGATTGCTAAACCGGAGAGACAAAAACAAATTTAATCCGCAGCAGCTCATCAGCTGTCCTGACTCTGAGCTCTGCTCCTCTGGGCTCAGGTTTGGCATTTACACAGGAATTCTTGCTCATGTGGGTTTGTATCCCACTTGCTCCCTCTTTTTTGGGGGGGGTTTATGCAATTAGAAATATTTAACTAAAATATATTAATGACTTGCCAACTGATAATGGGGACAAGTAAATTTTTGCAGAGCAAATTGTGAGCCCTCTGGAGACTTGACACCTTCTTTCTTGTCCTGATTTCCACTTAATGCGGCCTTGAACCTAATGAGCTCTTTGAAAGAGGCCCGGGGTGACATTAGCAGAGCGCTGATAAACCAGTGGGATCCCGGCTTGCATGGCGAGTTACTGCATAATGATGGGGCTGCACATCATGGACGGCTTCTTGGTAGCATCTTCCTTATTACAGTGAGAGGAAAGTACCTTTGCTTTACTCTGTGCTTAGTTACGGGAGGTATAAAATGGCATTAGTGTGAGTATTGCTGAGTAGCAAATACTCTGTGGCATCAGGGAGTAACACTGGATTGTGCTGTCGCTGTCGTGAGACTGTCATGATGTGTCTGCACCGCTGTGTCCTGCTAACAGGGACCGTGTGTTTCCAGGCACTAGGGCTGGATCAGGACAACGAGAAGGGGCTGTACAGGAGGGGAGAAGCCCGGCTGTTAATGAACGAATTCGAACTGGCCAAAGGTGACTTCCAAAAAGTGCTGGAAGTGAATCCACAGAACAAGGCTGCCAAGTCCCAGATCTCCGTGTGCCAGAAGAAGACGAAGGAGCACAACGAGCGGGACAGGAGGATATACGCCAACATGTTCACCAAGTTTGCGGAGAGAGACGCGAAGGTGCGTGCAGCGCAGCTGCCAAAGCCCGTTCTTGGTGACCGTCCAGCTCCGGGTTGGGGGTTGCTCATTGTGAGAAGAGGTTGTGGGTTAGAATGAGGATGGATAGAGGGATCGGTGGGTCTGGAAGCACAGATTCACGCGGCACAGGCTGCGGATAGAGCCCATCGGGAGCAGCCGCTGCCTGTTTGTGGCCTCGCTGATGCGTAGGCTGCTCTCAGGCTGTCATTGTCACTGACAGCGTGTGCGCCTGCCAGCTCATCGCAGGTTTGACATTTGTGCTGAATTTTGCCTTTCTAAGCTAGGGGCTCCTGGTGGCCTCCCTGGTCACCAGCACTCAGGGTAAAATGAAATGTCACCCAGCCTCTGGCAAGGCCACAGGTATTTTGAGACATGATAGTATGGATTTCCTGAATTTTGTAATGGAATATGCTGCTCCTCTCGTACGGGAGAGCTCGCTTGCTTATGACAGGCTCCCGTCCAAAATTCCTCCCAACAAAACCCGATGCACGGTGTTCTGTAACCAGAGAGGACACAGCTCTGCAGCCGGGCTCCAGGGGCAGCTTTTAGCGCAGTCTCTTCTGCCGACGAAGGAGCCTGTGGAAGAAGTGACGGGGGAAGGATCCCAGGGCTGCTGGATTTGCTGGAATTGCGGCAGAAAGTGGAGCCACTTGGCCGAGCTGCTCCGAGCCTGGTGCTCTAGCAGTTTGTGATACTAGGAAACATTCCAGGAAGCAGATTTTAAGAGTAATAGTTACCCCTACAGCAGGTGTAAGATTTTCCTGTTTTCCACCTGCTCCAAGCCACGGCTCTGCCCCAATTCCTTTATTTCCTCCCTGCCCATGTGTAAGATCTGGGTAAGATCGCACTGTGATGACATCCCGTGTCCCTCAGGGCAGGTCCCATTATACCTGATGGATCCGATCCCTTCCCAAGGAGCCCCCCGGGCCCCTTTGCCAAGGGAAGCAGCGTTTCCCTCCGGGAATGGGAGGGAAACGGGAATTCCTCCGGGATCCACGAGCCTCCGCTGCGAGCGTGCCGCCTGCGAGGTGCAACGAGGGGGACACACTGGGCCACGTCCTCTGCACTGCAGGGTCCCACTGCGCTCACCAGAGCTCTTCTTGTATATCCTTGTTCTGCAGGAAGCAGCGAGCAAAACCGGGATGGAAAAAGAAGCAGAAAAAGCCGCTGGCGAAAAGGGGCTAAAAACTCCAGAGTCGGAAGGCAAAGGGACTGAAGGCCACGTATGATGGAGGAGACGGCGGAAGGGAGACCCTCCTGCCCTCGGCTAGCACCGAAACAGGTTTTCTGCCAGAACTCAGGACTCACCAGTGTTTTCTTGTCGAGCTTGTTACAGTTTGTGTGATTGTGGAAGCAAAAATGCCTCACAAAGAGAAAAAATATCAACCCCAGCTCTCCTGCTGCAAGTGCGCCAAGCAGCAGAGCGCGAGCAGAGGGACGGAGTGGGACCACACCGAGTGGAACAAATAGCTTTTCAAAGGATTTTTATTTTCTTCTTCTTCTTTTACACTCTTGGCTTTCGGGAGGTTTACCCAGACAGCTCATTCCACCTCGTCCGACCTCGAGCGGCTCCCGGCGGCTCCAGAAGGAGTCGGGACGTGGGGGCTGTCCTGCTGCACAACTCAGTATTGCGCTCGCTTGCGCCCTTGGAGCACCGCGCCGGCACCCGAAAAAACACAACGGTGCCAATGTGCCGCATCCGACTGAACAAAGCGCGGGGCGCCCGGGCCTGGAGCCCGGCAGTGCGGCGGGTTCGATGCCGGGAGCGGAGAAGCCTCTTTCTGCTCTACCTTCTTCCTTCTCTTCCTCCTGTGCTGACCACAAGAGGTTCGTGGC
This sequence comes from Crypturellus undulatus, assembly GCA_013389825.1. Lineage (NCBI taxonomy): Eukaryota > Metazoa > Chordata > Aves > Tinamiformes > Tinamidae > Crypturellus > Crypturellus undulatus. Next base: position 16,927 of record VWPW01012803.1, read on the forward strand.
AGCTGCTCGGGGAACCGAACGCTGTTGGGATCTCACCCAACTCATGGGTCAAGCGGCGGCTCCCGAAGCGTTTTCTGCGGCGGCGGCTTGCGGGCGGAGGCTTGGGTTTGCTCTCCTGGTGGGTCCTTGCATGTTTTTGAAGGTGTCGCAATGTGAAGCTAGTGATGAGAATTAAACCGTGCTGCCTTTCAGCAATTTCCCTGCTTCCTTTTAGGAAATCGTTACAATGGTTCCCACTTAGTGCTGCTACGGATACTTTTCTCCTCACTTCCGTTGTAACCCTTCTGTTTTAGGGTTTTATAATTTGGCTTTAAAGTAGTGTTGTTTGGGGGAGGGGGGGATTTATTTTAAGTTTGGCTGCGTCGCGTATTCTATTTTGTTGGACTGCAAAATACTGCTTTCCAGCGGCGCTGCTTTCAGGCATTACTTCGCAGCCTGCGCACTATCAACTAGGTCAAACATTTTAAATTGGAGTTTTGTAGCTTATTAGGGGTCCATACAAAAAAAAAAGGCAAAAAAAACCAAGTGCAAATTTTGTGGTTCAGAAAGGAAACTCTCCATCCCTGCTGCTGCGAATGGGTGTTTTTTCGGTTGTGCGCTGAGATGTGAGGCCCAACTGTAGCAGGGGGTGACGGATACGAGCAGGGGGGGCACGTTCCCCTCTCACTGTTCCTGCTGAAACCTCCAAAGTCTTTCTCCAACCTTAAGGGACACTGTCACTACCTATTAAGAACAGCTTTTTTTTTTTTTTTTTAATTATTTTTATTGTCTGTTCTTTGTACTACCCCTTTTAAAGCTTGAGAATAAACACCTGGAAGTGCTTCTGTTGCTTTTGCTCTCTTGTCTGGCATGGGAGGCTGCAGCGGGACAAGGGCTGTGCTCTCCCCGTCCATCCGCATCACACCAGATCCTGCCCGGACACGAACCCGGCGGGAGCTGGAACCTGCGAAGCTGTGCAGGTTGCAGCACTCGGCCGTGTTCCCCTCAGGGCTGGGGAGCATCGTGCGGTAACGTGGGGACTGCGCGGGGAGCGGAGGAGTGAAACAGCGATGGTTGCGAAAGGGGAAGGGTGGAAGCACGGTGTTAAAGCACAGGGTGTTACCGCATGGGGTGTTAAAGCACAGAGTGTCACCGCACTCCGGGCTGTTTAACTGCCTACATCGCCATCCTTTCAGAGATGGGCTTCGGAGGGGGGATATCTCTTGTGGAGAGCCTAGACGTGATGGCCCCGGTGGCCCCAACAGGGCGGGTAGACGTGGTAGCCCCTTTGGAAGCGGACGTGTTGGCCCCAGCAGGGGTAGACGTGGTGCCCCCAGTCGAGGTAGACGTGGTGGCCCCGTCCGGCCCGCGGCCCCGAGGGCTCCGTGCCGGGACCGCGACACTCCGGTGCCCTCTAGCGGCGACGGGAGCCGATGCCAGGCGGGTCCCTGTTCCCTTCCCGCTTCCCTGCTGTAACTCGGTGCCTTTTCCAGCCGGGAAGCCGCAGCGCCCCCGGGAGCGGCGGGGCCGAGTGCGGGCGCCCTGTTTCGGCGCCGGGGGAGGCTGCAGAGACCCGGCCGGACAGACGCCCGCAGCGTCCCGAGCACCAGGACAGGGTCGGCTCTGCCGGGATGCTGCCCCGCACCGGTGCTTGGGCCGTTTTCCTGGTCCATCTGCCCCAGTGGAAAGTATTTTGGGGCCCTGCTCTTGCTGGTGGCTCTGGGATGCAGCAAGTGGCCTTCAAAGGGGACTAATTTAAGTAGATTAAATATAGCAATATATTAATAATATATTAATAAGGACTATTAAGGAAGCAAACCCCTGGCATCCAAGGACAGGAGCCCCAAATCCAGCAACTCATCCCAGCCCTGTCCCGCACTGAAGGAGCCCAGCGCGAGCGGCTGCTCCCAGCAGGGAGCCTCCAGGGCCTTTGGGCCCGGATTACAGGGCCAGCTGGCACATCCTGCGCCTCCCCGGCTGCTCCTGAAATCCTCTTACCCGGGAGAGGCGAATAAAAAGTGAGTGGGCTCCGGCGGGCTGCGCCGGCAGGGACACGGGGCTGCGATGCCGCTGCACGCCGAGATCCTGCGCGAGGTCTGGGCCGCTGAGAGGTGAGCGCAGCGCGTTGGGGAGAGCCGGGGACACCCAGGCTCCTTACAAGGGGGGACTCGGCCACATTAGCCATTAACCCGGCCTCTGAGATGGGGCTCATGCCGCAATCCGTGCAGCCCGGGGCCCCGCGTGTGTGAGGGAGCTATTCCAGAGGGGGAGTGAAAGGCTGTTCCTGTCCCTTGGGGAAACTGGACCCATGGCGGCATCAGAAATCCTCCTTTTGCCCCAAAGCAGCCCCCTATCTCCCAGCGCCGAGGTTTTACAGCGCAAAACACACTGGAGGAAGGAGCAGGCTTGGACTGTCTGTCCATGCAGCAAGGGAGCGGGAGTAGGACCGGGGCTTTGCTGCCTGCACAGGGCCCCGAGAGCTCCCCAAAGGCAGGTTGTGCCCCCAAACCCTCCAGGCAGCTTCCCGTGGGTCCCCACTTCCCTTTGGAGCTGCCCCTTTGCCGCGTGGGTGGGAGCAGAGGGTCCCGTAGTGCTGGGCTGCCGCATCCTGGCCCCTGGGTGCTTCATAGTCCCCCCAAGCCCCCAGGACGAGGCAGAAGGCGTCACCGCTCTGCTTCTTGCCCCCGCGCAGCATGGACGAGGAGCCCGGCAGCCCCCAGCCCCACAAGCTCAAGCAGGTGAGGAGACCGGCCCCCCGCACACGCAGTCCTCCCGCTTTCCCCGCAACTGGTGGCTGTCCAGCTCGGCCAGGCGTCCCAGGAGCTCCTGTCCCCTGCAAAATGCCAAAAAGGAGACAACAGCCCCAAGAAGCATGGGGTGAAGCATCCCAACCCTCTTGCGAAATGTCTTGGGTTGCAACATGCAGCCCCTGTGCTGCGGGATCGGTCCTTGGGGGAGTCTTTCCCGCCAAACCCTTGGCAGAGAGGTGGAAAAGTCCTTAACATGGTGGCAGACGCACCCCTAATCCGGGCAGGATTACTTATGTCACCTTTCCATGCTCACACCGCGGGCCCAGATGTTGATGGTCCAGCTAATTGCCGTGACGGCACGCTCCGTGTTGGATTAATCAGCGTTATTTATAGCACGGGCTCAGCAGGATTAGGGGGGTCTGCAGCTAATCCCCACGCTTCCGCACGGCCGTGCTCCACGCTGACCTCAATCCCCGCGTAACCGTGTTCCTGCGGCTATTCCTGGGCACAGCGCGGCCCATGGGGGCAAGAGGCAGCGGGCGCCCGGCTTCCTCAACCTGCCCCATCGGCCGCGTCCCAGCTCATCCGATGGGTCCCTCCCCATCCCACCAAGGGGGTAGATCACAGAGGGCCTCTGGCTGTTGATGGCCACGTGCCCGTCCCCATGGCCACTTCTGCGGGCAGGGAGGGAGGACTGTGCCCAGAGGGGTGATACCTCCCCGGGCATCCAGCCAGCAGCAGCAAGGAGGCTGCCTAATTCATCCGAGAGTCTTCTGGATGCACCCAAATCCCGTGTTTGAAGCTCCCGTGGGCACATGGAGCCCATCCCGAATGCTCCTCAAGGGCGCCAGGGAGAGGAGCACTTTCCATCATTCCCATTGCCCTTTCCCAGGGTGGTGACAGTGTCCCCAGTCACAGGACGCCTCAGAGGGATGGTTCTCCCTCCATGCAAAGCCCAAATCAACACATTTTGGAAAGGGGACACCCATATTTAATAGCGGGGGCGGCCGTTAGGAGGGTGAGGGGGAGAACCGGCCGTCCCTGTCTCCCGCAGCCGCGACCGGTGCAGAAGCTGAAGAAGAAGCGGCCGGAGGCCGTGTCGGAGGCCAAACCGCGGAGGCTGAAGGTGAAGAAGGCGGCGGAGGCGGGTGCCACCGAGGAGCCCTGCGTCCCGGCCCAGGGTGAGCGGCGGGGCCGAGACCTCCCTCTGGCACGGGGATGGAGGGGACGGCTTTCCCCATGGGTCCCACTCCGGTGCCACCCTCCTCGGGGCTCTCCTGATGCGCACAGGGGTCAAGAAGCTGAGGAAGAAGAAGGAGGAGAAAGGGGAGGAAGAGGGCGACAAGGACCCCTATGCCAAAGCCAAAGAGCCCCGGAGGAAGAAGGAGCCTCCTTCCACCCCGGTCCACGTCGCCAAGGTCGTGAGGAAGAAGCCGGGTGAGGACACCCCGCTGGCGGCGGGTCCCCGCGCTCCGTGTCCCGTGTCCCAGCGCGTCCCGTCCCCGTGCGCGGCCACGAGGTGGCGGCAGCCTCGGCGCGGCCGGCGGCTCCGCTCGCCCCGTCTCGCGTTTTAGCTGTTTTGTCCCCACCGGCCAGAGCCCGCCGAGGACTCCGAGGATGAGGACGAGGGGGACGAGGAGGAAGAGGAGGTGGTCAATAAAGACCCGCCCAAGAAACTCAAGAAGAAGGTGCCCAAGGAGACGCCCTCGGGCGAGGGCAAGGAGAAGAAGGCAAAGCCGAGGGGTGAGCACCGCGGTGGGTGACCCGCCCCGGGCTCCCAGGGTCATGGGGACATCTTGTGGGGTCCATGTGACCCCCCAACTCTGGTCTGCCCGGTCCCACCAGGAGACAAGAACGAGCCTGAAGGCAAAGCCAAGCCTGCCCGAAGCGCCAAGAAGGAGCAGACGTCCATGTTCCAAGTGAACGGCGAGAAGAAGGAGAAGAAGAGCAAGAAGAAAGGTACGGTGCGAGGGGGGTCTGGTGGTGCTCATCAGCGGGTGCCCCTGACACCCCCCCGTCCCGCAGCCGCCGCCAGCAGCGATGAGGAGGACGACTCCGACGCCAGCACCAAGCCCATCCGGCAGGAGAAGAAGAACCCGGCATCCCTCTTCCAGACGGGAGGGGACCCCCCCAAGGAGAAGAAGACCAAGAAGAAAGGTGTGAGCCGGGTGGAGCCAGGCGGAGGAGCGGGACCCCCTCTGCCTCCAGTGGCAGCTCCACGGGCTCCGTGTTGGCAGGTCCCTGGGGTCCGGGGGGGCACCTCATCCCCCTTGGAGGCCACGATGCCACCGAGCCGTGTGAAGGAACCAGGTGGCTCTTCACCCCCCAACACCCGTCACTGCTCCCTTGTCTCCCCCCGCAGCCGCCCACAAATCCACGGAGACCGGGAGCGCGGAGGAGAGCCCGGAGCTGAGGAACTCCAACAGGAAGGGCAAGGGCAGGAAGGCCAAGAAGGTGAGGAGCTGGGCAGGGGGGTGCCTCATCTGGCGCGGCGGGGCCGGGGCCGCCTTCGCTGACGTCCCCTTGGCCGCTGCTGCGGTGGCAGAAGGAGGAGCGGGCGCCGTCGCCGCCCGTGGAGGTGGATAACCTGGAGGAGTTCGTGCTGCGCCCGGCGCCGCAGGGCCGCAGCGTCAAGTGCCGCGTGACGCGGGACAAGAGGGGCATGGACCGGGGGCTCTACCCCACCTACTACCTCCATCTGGACAACGACAAGAAGGTGGGCGGCCGCGGCGGGACTGGGGCGGCCTGGGGACCCCCCGGCACAGCCGCCGTCTCCGTGACGCCCGCGGTGACATCCAGGTGTTCCTGCTGGCCGGGCGGAAGCGCAAGAAGAGCAAGACCTCCAACTACCTCATCTCCATCGACCCCACAGACTTGTCGCGCGGCGGCGAGAACTTCATCGGGAAGCTGAGGCAGGAGACCCGCGTCGTCCCCCTCACTGAGCCCCGCAGCTCTGTGTCCCCCCGCAGCCTCCTTGCCGCGGTGTGTCGAGCTGTGCAGTGCTCAGCTCACGCTGCATGTTCCCGGGGGGTGTTTGTGTGTGTCCCTGGTGGGGGGAGAACAGGCTCTCCCGGTTCCTGCCGGAGAGGGAGGCAGGTCGGGGCTGGAAACAGCCCCCGAGCGCCCTGGCAGGCAGGTCCCGGCCGGCAGGTCCCCGAGCGCAGGAGAGGGGACGGCAGCACCAGGGTGGCCGCCCTCACCGGGGTCCCATCTGTGTCCCCTCACCCTGCAGGTCCAACCTCATGGGCACCAAGTTCACCGTGTTCGACAACGGTGCCAACCCCGACCGTGCCAACGCCGACTGGTCCAATGTGCGGCAGGAGCTCTCGGCCGTGGTCTATGTAGGCACCGGGTCCCCCTCCACCAAACGCTGGTGCCGGTGGGGAGGTCTCTGTGCCGGGACCCCCCCGGGGGGCCAAGCTGCTTTCAGCCCCGGGCTGTCTCTGTGCAGGAGACCAACGTGTTGGGCTTCAAGGGACCCCGCAAGATGACGGTCCTCATCCCCGGCATGAACGCCGACAACGAGAGGGTGCCCATCCGGCCCCGAAACGTACGTCCAGGGATGCCCCGTGGGGCAGGGGCACTTGGGGTTGGCGAGTCCCCCTCCTCGGCGCTGCTCTTCACGCCCCAGGGCTGTCCCCTCGGCAGGACAACGACGGGCTGCTCATGCGGTGGCAGAACCGCAACATGGACAACATCATCGAGCTGCACAACAAGGCGCCCGTGTGGAATGACGAGACCCAGTCGTACGTGCTCAACTTCCACGGCCGCGTCACCCACGCCTCCGTCAAAAACTTCCAGATCGTGCACACCGACGACCGTAAGTTTGGCTCTGCGGTGCCGTCTTGCTGGCCCCTCTTTTTTAATTGTTGCTCAGCCCTGGGTTGCACCTGCAGCGTTGCAACGTGGCCTCAGTTTGCAGTGTGACACCACGGCCTTGGCTTGTAGCATTGCAGCGTGGTGTCAGCTTGCAGCGTTGCAGCGTGGCCTTGGTTTGCACTGTTGCAGCGTGGTCTTGACTTGCAGCATTGCAGCGCGATCTCGGGTTGCACTGTTGCAGTGGGGCCTTGGTTTGCAGCATTGCAGCGGAGCCTAGGTTTGCAGCACTGCAGAGTGGTCTCAGGCTGCAGCATCGCAGCATGGCCTTGGTTTGCCACGTTGCACTATGGCATTGACTTGCAACTTTGCAGCGTGGTCTCAGTTTACACCATTGCGGTGTAGCCTTGGTTTGCGTGGTCTTAACTTGCAGCATTGCAGCGTGGCCGTGACTTGCAGCCTTGTGGGACAGCGCGCGGCGCCTGTTGCCAGGCGGATTAGGGCTAGGGCTACTGCTGCAGGGTGCAGAGCACCCCTGGGTGCTGCGGCTGCGGCTCTGGGCATTGCCCCACCAGGTCCTCCCATCCCTCGGCCACAGGCAAAGCCAAGGGCTGTGCTCGGCTGGCGGCGCCAGCTGCCGTCCCGGCCGCTCGTCACCTGTCCCCTCCGCTCAGCAGCCCTCGGGGTGTTGGGTTACAGGCCAGAAAAAAACCTGACGGGGCCCCCGGTTATTTTTACCGATTTCCTGTCACCCTCGCGCCGGTGACAAAGGAAGCCCTGCTCCCACGAGTGCTGCCCAGCTCTTTCCGTGCAGCTCCGGATCCCTCCGGATCCCTGGTGCCATGGGAATGGGATGGCTCGGGGGAACGTCCTGCTGCGGTTGCGATGGGGAACAGTGGCATTTGGGGAAATCGGGCTGCAAAACACCGGGCTACAAAGCCGGGCGCCCGCGGGGTGGCTGGTTTGGGACAGGGGTCCTGGGCGGGCGGGTGGCACCACAGCCCAGCCTGGAGGCCGTGCGGGCAGAGGCTGGGAGCCGTGCGGGTGTCACTGCCGCTGTCCTCTGTCCCGCAGCCGACTACATCGTGATGCAGTTCGGGCGCGTGGCCGACGACGCTTTCACCATGGACTACAACTACCCGCTGTGCGCCCTGCAGGCCTTCGCCATCGCCCTGTCCAGCTTCGACGGCAAGCTGGCCTGCGAGTAGGGAATGCCGTGGCGCCGGGAGCGGCACCATGGCGGGACGCGGAGCCAGGGATGCACCAGGATGTGGAGCTGGGACTGCACCGGGATGCAGGGCCGGGGCTGCACTGGGATGCAGGGCTGCGGCTGCACCGGAATGTAGGGCCGGGGCTGCACCTGGATGTGGAACCGGGGCTGCACCAGGATGCAGGGCCGGGACTGCACCGGGATGCAGAACTGGGGCTGCACCGGGATGCAGAACTGGGGCTGCACCGGGATGCAGAACTGGGGCTGCACCGGGATGCAGAACTGGGGCTGCACCGGGATGCAGGGCCGGGACTGCACCGGGATGCAGAACTGGGGCTGCACCGGGATGCAGAGCTGGGGCTGCACCTGGATGCAGAGCTTGGGCTGCACCGGGATGCAGAGCCAGGGCCGCACTGGGACGCGGAGTCGGGGCTGCACCGGGATGCGGAGCCGGGGCTGCACTGGGATGCGGAGCTGGGGCTGCACCGGGACGCAGCCCCTCCTGCCTCTTGCCTCTTCTGTTCCCTCGTTTTGCTGCTCCCGCCTGGAGAAGGCGCTGGCGGTGGCGCCAGCAGCCCCGCGAGGGCCCCAGGGCTCTGCCGCGCGGCCCCGTGCGCCCGCCCGGACCAGCCAGGGGAGGACGGGCGGCCGCGGGCGCGTGGCGCGCTCGGGCCCAGGGTATATTTAGCAGATGAGCTGCCTGTTATCCTGATTTCATCCCTTTGAGACATTTCTTGGAAGCGAATCCTGGAAGAACGTCCTGCCCTTGCTTGATTTCATTTGTGTCTTCTGCTTCTTTGGGGTGTTCAGATCTGAGCACTGCAGACCTTAAGGAAGGAAAGGGGTGGGCGGCCTCCTTCGGGCTGCGCTTTCTTGTCCCCAAAACATGCGACAATGATGCCAGACTCTGTCCCAGCTTGGGGACGGGCAGCACGGTCGGTGCTGGCAGCCTCTGTGGGGGGAGTTTGGTGGGACACGATGGGGCCTCTGGGCAGGGGCCAGTCCCGTCTCGGCCTCGGGAGCGGTGACACGGCCCGCAGGGACCTGGGTTCGCGCCAACCGTTGGCCAACATCTTCTCTGGTGGCTCCTGGGGGCTCTTCGGACCTTGGCCGAGCATTTTCCAAAAGCCGTGATGATCCAGACCAGTGGCACCGATGGAAGCAGATCCCTAATCCCCAATTGCAGCTCGCTGCAGCAAGAGCAACCAAAAAAAAACCAAAAAACAACCCCAAAAGCGGCGTCCATGGGAGAGCGCAGCCTCGAGTGAGCGCCGGAGGAGCGAGGACAGCGCGGGAATGTCGGCTTCATCAAAGTGCCCCAAACGGAGCAGGCCCTCGGGAATGACGGGGACTGGGAGAACGGCTCTGGGGGGCCTCGGCTCTGCTCTGTTGCAATGTGCATCCAGTTTGGGCGCCGGGAAGCGTGACGGATGTGCGGGAAGGCCAATGAGCGCAGCGGGGCCGCGCGTGGGCGGGAGAGGAATGCTCGCTGCAAGCAACGCGCCAGCCCCAGCGGGAGCCTTATCAGAGCCCGCGACTCCAGCATCCTCCGGGAGCAGTTTTCCCGCTGCTGGAGAACGACAGTGGCCCTGGGGTGGTGGAGGGGAGAGCAGGAGGCTTGGACAGTTTTCCGGATGTGAGGAAGTTGGAGCCGGAGCTGTGCGGCGCGGGGCGGGTTGGTGCCCTGTTGCTGCCTTGCTCGCGCCCTGCAGGGACGTGGCGCGGATCAGCCCCGCATGCAAAACGCAGAACTGCAAGATTTATGCAAAAATGCAAAAAAAATCAACAGGTGGTGGGGAAAAAAATCACCCATCCCACCCCAGTGCCAAATGAGGCATCCCCGAAGGCGCCCGCAGCACCACCGACTCCCACAGCCTGCGCTTGCCGGCCTTCCCAAGGGATTCGGGCTCCATCTCCCAGCTCCCATAGCCAGGAAGGTCCCGGCTGGAGCCGCGGGATCTCGGTGCAGCCCTTGCAGCCCAGCCCATGTTTTCCAGCCGCTTTTGCGAAGCCAAAGGAATGGGCTTTTAATTAGCGAAGCCGCGGCGGAGAAGTGTCGGCGTTTTACAGCGTCGGAGCTGTTCTTGGTTTGCTGCCCGCGCTCACATGTGCCGGCCGAAAGCAAATATTATTTATGGCGTTGCCGCTCGCAGCTCTTTTATACTGTCAGTCGGGAAAGGAAGTCGCTGTTCCCACCAGGCGCGCGGGGAAGAGCCCCAAGGCAGATCGAGGACTTCTGAAGGAGGGCGAAAGGGGGGATACAAAGGACTGGGGCGCGAGCAGAGCAGCGAGCCGGGATCCAGCTCCGGCGCTGCCGGCTCCGGCGCGATGCTCCCGGCTCCCGAGCATTTTCCCTGCGGCCCGACGCACGCGTGTTGGCTCATGCCTTACTCAGCCCAAACTCCGATTGAACTCAATTAGGGCTGTCATCTCCGGGAGAAGCCGATGTCATTTTTGCCCAAGTAAGGGATGAGTAACGCTGGCTCCCGAAGGGCCTCGGGAAAATCGGAGCCATTTTGCCGCTGTTCCCGGGGCAGATGCGGCCTCCCGGTCCCAGGGGGTCATAGTGGTTTATTCCCCATGGGAGGGTGCTGAAGGTGCCGGCTGTCACGGAGCTCACAGCCTCTGCTCACAAACGTTGTCCCAGCAGGAAAATCAGGAAAATGTGCATTGGATGCGGCCGCCTGGAGCATCCACTGTCCAAGCAGGGCGCTGGTGGGACCCAGTACCTGTCATGGACACCCGTGGCACAGGGGGACAGTGGCCTTTCTGTGATGCTCCGTCTGCCCTTGACTCGCTCCAAAGACGTGTCCTTGGCCTTGCTCCCGTTTTTCCCTTGGGAAAGCGAATTGTGGGGGCTGGAAGAGCCTTCCTGGGCACCACCCTGGGAGGGATAGACCATGAGGATGGGAATGAGGGTGGGTGGAGGAGGATGAGGATGGGGATGAGGGCGTGAGAAGGAGGAGGGAGAGGAGGATGAAGGTGTGCGGAGGGTGATGAAGGCAGAAGGATGGCGCTGAAGACACGAGGTTGAGGAGCGTGTGGAGGCGGGTGAGGAGGATACACGGAGAGCGCTGCCGGCCCGAGGATGAGGACACAGTCCGGGGGGAAATCCGCAGGGATGAAGCCGCGTCCAGCCGGGGCAGCGCGGTCCGCTCGCACGGGTGGGGGGCACAGACGGCAGAACAGGCCGAGGGTGGTGGTGGTGGTGATGATGATGATGATGAAGGCTCCTAGAGGGCGCTGCCGGCGCCGGGCCGCCCTGCAAGCCCAACTCCAGCAGCGGCGGCCGCGGGGCAGCCCGCGGCGGGGCGGGGGGGGACACGGCGACACTGGTGACAGGGGGAGCGGAAGGCGGGACACGTCTGCGCCGCGGCCCCGCGGCCGCNCGGGCGGGAGGCAGGGCCGGCCCGGGGGAGGGCCCGGCCCCGCCGCCTCCTGATTGACTCCCAACTTTGTGCTCCTCCCTTGCATAAACTTTCCCGTCGCTCGCGCCTGGCTCCGTGCGCGGACTCCGCAGTGAGCGGCGCTCCCGCATTCCTGCCGCCCGGCCCCGCTCCCAGCCCCGCTCCCGGCCCCGCCGCCGGCGCAGCCCGCAGCAGCGCGGAGCAGGTAGGAGCCCCCCGGGACCGGCGCTGGAAGGGGGGGGGACACACGCTCCATCTCCCCCCGCTTCGGCCTTCCTCTTCCTCCTCCTCCTCCTCCTCCTCCTCCTCCTCCCGGGCCCTGCGGGGCGGCCGCGCCGTCGGGCCGGGGGGGACGAGACTCAGCGGGGCAGCCCCCCCCTTCCCCGTTAACCCCCCCTCCCCGTTAGCCCCCGCCCCGGTCG
>VWPW01012803.1:28890-51406 GCA_013389825.1 Crypturellus undulatus
GCCAGAGCCGGCCGGGCGCCCCGCGCGTCACCGGCGCGTGCGGCGTCACCCCGTGCTGACTGTACCCGAAACGCCCCGTCACGGGGGCGCATCGCCGGCCCGGCGGCAATTAGCCGGGTAATTTTGTGCCGTGCGTCACCTATTATTATTATTATTATTATTTGAGTTTTGCAGCCTCCTCGCCGGGGTTGTTGTTGTGGCGTTGGGGTTTTTTTTGTTGTTGTTGTTTTGCCTTTTCGGAAGGGAGGTAAAACTGCGGGCGCGGGCGAAGCCGTCGCCTCTCCGGGCGGCCGAGGGGCACGGCCGCCCCCGGGCCGGGCGCTAATCTCCTGGTGTCAGGCGCGACGGGGTATTTTGGGCTCCGGCCTCCTTCCTGCCCGGCTATCGCTTTACCGGGACGTGAGCGCCGTGAGTCAGGGATTTCGCTTCCCGGTGCCCCACTCCCGTCCGCCTGGGAAAAGGGGCTCCCAGGGGCCTTCACGGACCCCGCGTTCTCAGCCTTGCGGGGTGGCATGGCCGGACAGACAGATGGACGGACAGCTCCCGGCCCACGCGCCTTCCGCCGCTGGCACTGGCCTCACTTTTCCAGCAAAAATAACCCTTCGGAGCAGCCCGGGCAGCTGCGTTGCGCAAGGGGCCCTTGGACGCGGCTGGCGAGGTGGAAGCGGCCGCCGAGTTTGAGACAGAGGCCTTAAAACCAGGAGCTCGGCCGGAGCCGATGCTTCCTGGGCTCCTTCCTCCCTGTCTTCTCCTGCTTCCTTGGGAATATCGGAGAAGGCCATGGTGCCCGGGCCTCCGGAGTGCCATGGCTCGAGACCCTCCTGCCCGGCCACTGAATGGGCACAATGTCCCTGAGAGCTGAAATCTGCAGGAACTTGTGTTTTTACCTCCGCTTTCTTGTGTTTTTTGACACAGTGCCGAGTTCTGCGCCCGGGAGAGGGGCCCTTCGGAGCGGGCGCCAGGGCCGCGAGGAGCGATCCAGGCCGGGAATCGCCCTTGGAGCGGGGCCGCGGCACCTGCGCGGGGGCGGCGGGCATTGCCACTGTCACGTGGGCTCTTGTGAAAGGGCTCGGGCAGGTGACGACGGCGCGAGGAGCGCGGCCGGGCCGAGCCGCTCGGTGCCCGGCGGTGCCACACGGAGCGGTGCTGCTCACCCAGAGCGCCGGGAAGGTCAATGCGGCGAAGGATGCTCGGCCATCCGAGCTGCTTGCATCCCCAAAGCCCTTGGTGTCGGTCCCCTGCCCCTATGGATTGGAAAGCCGCACATGGAGCATCCCGGCGGGCACCTCTGTGGCTCCGTCCCCAGTGCTGTCTCCTGCGTCACGAGTAGCGCCAGGCCTCAGCCGGCACAAGCCAAGGTGGTGTCGCTCCACAGGCGGCCTCCCCGCAGCCGGAGGCACCGCAGGCGGCTCCCGCGCACATCCCGGCGCGCTGCAGCCCTCAACCGCTGGGGAAGGTTCCCGCAGGTGGCCGCGGGGCCGCGCGTGCTGGGGGAGGCGGCGGGATCCATCCCCTTCCCCCTCGCCTCCGGCCGCGGGAGCAGGGATACAAAGCCGGAGCATGTGTTGGCAGAGCTCCCCTCGGCTTGGCGGGGGGGACGGCGACGGGACGGCAGAGCTGGATCTAATTTTAGGAGCCGGGCAGAGCTGAGCAGGAAGCGAGNCTCCCGCGCGCATCCCGGCGCGCTGCAGCCCTCTAATAACTGCTGGGGAAGGTTCCCGCAGGTGGCCGCGGGGCCGCGCGTGCTGGGGGAGGCGGCGGGATCCATCCCCTTCCCCCTCGCCTCCGGCCGCGGGAGCAGGGATACAAAGCCGGAGCATGTGTTGGCAGAGCTCCCCTCGGCTTGGCGGGGGGGACGGCGACGGGACGGCAGAGCTGGATCTAATTTTAGGAGCCGGGCAGAGCTGAGCAGGAAGCGAGCAGCAGCAGGAGCCGTCCCTGAGCCGGGCTGAGAGGGAGCGCCGGGATCGGCATCCCGGATCCGCTGCGGGACGGGCACCGACCGGGAGCAGGGCCCCTTTGGAGAGCCCGGCAGAGGCAATATCCACACCATGGGGCCCATTCCTGGCTTTGGGAATGCTGTCCTGCTCCGATGGCCGCCCTTGATCCCGGCCAGTGCTTTCCATGTGGCCCCACTCTGTTTTTGGGGAAACTGAGGCCCAGTGCGGAGACTCGGGGCTCCTCGCCCGGCCTCTCTCCGTCTCCGCCACTGTCTCCTCCTCATCAAAAATTAGATCCAGCTGTTCCCAATAGCCACGAACGTCTCCGGAAGATGTTCGAAGCGCAGGGAGCGGGAGCGAGTGGAGGATGGGCCGTGGCAGCGCGCGGCGCCCGCGGGGCCGAGCGCAGCACCGGGCGCTCCGCATTTCCCACCGCGCCGGGAGAAGAGTCCGACTCCAGCAGCCGTGCACGCTGGGGAAAGGGGCACAACTGCAAACTTGAGCTTGTGCAAAATGCCCCAGATTCTGGCAGGGCGCTCCCAGGCCAAGAGCAGCTCCGGGCAGGGTCTGGCAGGGTGTCCCGTGTCTCTCCGTCCCATCGCGCCCGGGAGGCAGCGGGTGCCCTGGGCGCAGCTGCTTCCGCAGCGTTGGGTTTCGTGGGGGTGGAGGCAGCCGGGGGCAGGTGTGAAATGCGCTCGGCCTCCCTCCTCCTCCTCCTCCTCCTCCTCTTCCTGCAGGAGGGACGGGGGACGCTTCCCAGCGCGCCGGGGGCTCTGGGGCTTCCCTACGGAGCGACCCCGGAGCAGCGCGATCCGCTCGCCGCGTGTCGCGGGTCCCCGGCGGGTGACTCGGAGCCGCTTGCTGGCAGCCGCCTCGTTTCCCAACAGAGCGATTGCGGCTGTAAAAAGCTTTTCTCCATCCGCGCTGTGTGCTGAAATGCCGGGACAGGGTGGGAGGGAAAGTGGGAAGCAGGACCAGGAGCAAGGTCGGCTCCAAGCGTCCGTGTGTCCGTCCTGTCCCCTGCCATTGCCAGGTCCGAGGTTGAGCGCAACATTCTGATCCTTCCCTGGACACAGGCTGGCTCTCCAGGTGCCCGGAGCGCACACCTTTCTCACAGGCACAGGCACTTCCCTAGTTTATCCGCTATTTCCAGGTCCGGATTCATCTCCCATATCCACGCAGGCTGAATGCTGTCCCAGCAGCCCTGCTCTGAGCATCCCTTGGGACAGAGTCGGCGCGGATGCCCGCGGCCGGTTCCGGGGACCCTCAGGAGCCCTGTGCCGGGGCAGTGCGGCCGGGTGCGGGCGGCAGTGCCGGGGCCGGCGGTCCCGGGGGGATCCCGCCACGTGGCCTCCTGCGGTTTCCCCGCTCCGATTGCTTCCTGAGCTCCGCGCCAGGCCGGAAGGGACAGGAAGCGATAGAGGAAGGGGAATGAGCCGGGCCAGCACCTCGTCTGTGCGCTCCGGCGTCGCGGGAGCCAGCGGGGCCTCCCTGCGCTCGCGGTGCCCGTGGACCCATCGGCTCGTGATCCGCAGGGCTCCGAGCCTTCCCGAACCACTCCTGGCCAGAAGGGTGCCCGGAGCTGCATCGTGTCCTCCAGCAAGGGACGGGGTTCAGTGCGCGAAGCCGCGACTGGCGCACGTGGCGCTGGCAAGGGGGGACAGGGAGGCCCCTCCGGGCCATCCCCTCCGTCGGGGCCGGGCTCCCTTCCCGGGCATCCCCACACGCCGCGGCTCTCCCTCCTGCCATGCCGGGGCTGTGCTGGCTTCTCTCTGGAGCGAGCCTGGAGCAGCAGTGGCTCCGTGTTGGTGCTCCCCGGGGGTCCGGGTGCTGCCGCGGGGCAGGACGGGCTCTGAGCGTCCCCCCGGTTTGCAGCATGTGGCGGGAGGCACCGCGCGCGGGGGCCGGGGCTGCGCGGGCGCCCGTCCTGCCCGGGCTTGTCCCTGAACTTTTATCCTTTCGCCACGGGCTCCGGGTGGGGGAAGCGGGGCCTGCGGAGCCGGCTTGCGGCTCCCCCTGCCACCCTCCTCCTCCTCCTCCTCTTCTTCCTGGGCTGCCTCTCCGGGGCAGCTGGGCCCTGCGCTCCTGCGGGATGCACCCGAGGCTCTGCCCCGGGGTTCCTGCTGCTCCAGGCCGCTTCCAGCCCTCCTCTTGCAGCCTGACCCGGTGACATGGAGATGATGCTCCGGCTGATGCCACTCGTGTCCAGCCCTGGCTCCGGGCTCTGGCCAAACTTGGGACGTTGGGGGTGAACGTGGGAGCGAGCCGGGCTCTGCCCTACGTTTCACCCCGGAGCTGCGCGCCAGAGCCAGGCTCCTGCGGCAGGGCAATTCCCAGCATTTTTCCTTCCCTCCTGTTGTAGTGGGGACCCTCGGGGGCAGCCCCCTTCCCTCCTTTTCCTGCCTTTCCAACCCTGTGCAAAGCCCTGGGATTTGCACAAGGAAGGGGGGTGCACGGGGGCATTTTGAGGTTCTCGCTCCCTCTGGATCTGCTCCTTGCAAGGCAGCACCCCTGGGAGTGCAGGGAGCTTTTCCCAGGAGCTTTTCCCTGGGATGCAGGAGCGAAGTGCAAGGACAGCCCAGAAGAGGGGTCCGCAGAGCCCCCCGGGCCGGCACCCCGCGGGAGCAGGGCGGGATGGCCTGTTTTCCAGCACGGCCGGTCCCCTCCCTGCCCGGAGCA
This sequence comes from Crypturellus undulatus, assembly GCA_013389825.1. Lineage (NCBI taxonomy): Eukaryota > Metazoa > Chordata > Aves > Tinamiformes > Tinamidae > Crypturellus > Crypturellus undulatus. Next base: position 33,510 of record VWPW01012803.1, read on the forward strand.
GGTCGGACAGGCCGATACCTCCGGAGCCGGTCCGGCCCTGCTGGTTTCCTAATTGCTCGGGCCGGGCTGGGTGGAGCGGCCGCCGGGCCCCGCTTTACGTCAAACCCGGCCGCGCCGCCGGGACACCCTCCCCGCGGGAAGCCGGAGCGCCGGGGCCGGCACGGAGCAGGTTGAGCGAAGGAGGAGTTTCGGCCTCGCACCTCGGCGCACTCCCGGCGCGCTCCGCTTTTGGAGGGGGACGCGCGCTCCGGCCCGCTCCGGCCCGCTCCGGCGGCTTCCTGCCGCCGCCATCCCTCCCCTCCGGCTCGCTCCTGCAATCCAGTTCTCCTTATTTGGCCACGGCGCTCGGCACGAGGGGGGAGAGCCGGCCGGGAAGGGAAGGGACGGGACGGGACGGGAAGGGGGGCAGGCGGGCAGGGACCGCCGGGCTGACATCACGGCGCGGGAGCCAGCGGAGCCGGCGCGCGGAGCGGGACGGGGCGGGGGGAAAGGGCTTTTTTTAAAAGAGAAAAAAGCGAAAACCCCAGCGGCGGCAGCGCCGGAGCCGCAGTTCCTTTAAAAGGAGATGTCTGCGCCGGAGACCTTTGTACACTCCCCGTCTGTCCGGGAAGCGCCCGGACGCGGGAGCCGCCGCTCCGCTCTCCGCCAAGCGCTGTGTTGCAAAACGGAACCCGGGAGGGGAGCCGGAAACAGGGAGCGGAGCCTGGAGCAGGGAACGGAGCCGGGAATGGGGAGCAGAGCTGGCAGCGGGGGAGCAGGGCACAGAGCGGACCCTGTGGGAGCAGCCGGGCCCCTTGGGGCAGCGCTGGGGCTCTTCCCGGTGCCGGGGCTGCCGGAGCCCTCTGGACACCTGGTTCCCATTAAGGCAACCTGGCCGGGAGCTGCCGCCGTTCCCTGCTGTTCCCCAGCTCCGGAGGGGCTCCCGTCGGGATTGCGGGTAGCCAGTGTCCCGCGTGTCTGGGCGAACCCGGGTCTGGCCCGTGACAGCTGGGGCCGTGTCTGAACTGGGCTGTATCTTACCCAAATCTGGCCGTATCCGAACCACATCTGTCTGTGTCACACCCGAATCTGGCTGTTTCTTACCCAATTCTGGCAGTATCCTACCCAAATCTGGGCTGGACTCTATATATCCTACCCACATCTGGCTGTATCCTACCCACATCTGGCTGTATCTTACCCAAATCTGGTTATATCTTACTCAACTCTGGCCGTATCCTATCCCAATCTGGGCTGGGCTGCATCCTGCTCCTGTTTTCCCGGGGTTGGGCTGTTAGCCCTGGATGACAGGTCACTTGAAGTCTTGTTTCTGGATGGATTCAGAGGTGGAAAAGCAGATTTAGGTGCCCCAAGAAGCCCCCTTGGTATCTTTAGGTGGACACGGACGTGAGCGGGGATGCTGGGCATGCTCTGGGCGCCGCATCCCGACGAGCTCCGCTTTTCCCGTCTCCGTTGGCTCTGACGTTGTTCCCACTCTGTGTCCCTGTGCCCGCAGGTTGTCGCGTGTCGGTCGGGGGCTCGGGCTCGGAGCCCAGAGCAGCCAGCACCATAGCGTCCAACAGCTGGAACGCCAGCGGCAGCCCCGGAGAGGGGCGGGAAGATGGCCAGGACGGCATGGACAAGAGTCTGGACAACGACGCCGAGGGCGTCTGGAGCCCCGACATCGAGCAGAGTTTCCAGGAGGCGCTGGCCATTTACCCACCCTGCGGCCGCCGGAAAATCATCCTCTCGGACGAGGGCAAGATGTACGGTGAGTGGTGGCGGCCCTCGGAGCGGGAGCTCCCCGCATCCCACTCTGCATCCTGCCCTGCATCCCTCCCTGTCCGGGTCCCGCCGGACTGGCTGGCTTGGTGGAGTCATCGGAGCAGGAGCGTGAGGGCCCCGGCGTCCGGGCCAGGGTGTGAAAGCGGCTGCACCCGGTGCGGAGAGTAACCGAAATGCTGCGTCCTGCTCCCAAAGCCAACCCTGCGCTCTGGGAAGCGCCTGCCAGAGGAGGGACGGGAATGCCAGCTCCCCCACTGCCTGTGCTGTATCCCGGTGGAGGCTTAGGCCCCATCTTGCTGTGCCGGATGGTCCCGCTGGGAATGCCGGATGGGCAACACGGAGCCGCCAGGAGAGGGACTAGGATCCCCATCCCTTCCTAGCACCCTCAGAGGAGACCGTGCTGTCCCCAACCAAGGACAGCTCGGGGACACCGTGGAGGGGGACACAATCCGCCGGCACATCCTGCCGGGATGTCACCCTGGCAGCGCCAGCTCCAGGGTCCCTGTTGGCGCCGTCCCCGTGCCGGGTGCTCCCGGTGCCACCCCGCGTGCCGGGGCCCCCCGGCGTGGGACCGGGGCCGCGTGCGGGGCTTCCCAAGCGGGCACATTTTTCGGATTTCTCCAGGAATAGCTGAAGTGCCGCCGGGAGCCTGGCCGCGGCTCAGCACGCCCCGCGCGCAGACCGGTTTTTCCAGCCTTTCGGAGACATCTGGCAGCTGCTTAAAGAGACAGCGGCCTCCCCCCTCGCCGCCTGCCGTCCCCCCTCTCCGTCCCCTTTCATCTCCCAAACGCTGCTTTGGCCTGGCCAAGCCCCGAGCGGCTTCCCAGGCTCCTTCCCGGCCGGACTCGGTTGCACGGGGAGGGCAGCAGCCCCCAAACGGAGCCGGTCGCAAAGCGGTGACTTTGCCAAGGTCCTGCTGGCCGGGATCCCCTCTCCCCCCCTGCCCAAGCGACTGCCTGGGGGCGCTTTTTGGGCAGATCCTGGTGTTTATTCCCTATGAATCCTGCGGGAAAAATAAGAATCCCCCCCGGCATCATGCAGGAAGACAAAAATCGCTCCCGCTCGGGGTGGCTGCGAACTTGGCTCGTGATCGGGGCGGCGGAGGGGTCCGACGGGCGGAGGGGCCGCGCGCCTGGGAGCAGGTGGCCGTGGGGCCGCGCGCGTCCCCGACGGGTTATTTTTATCGTAGCCGTCGGACTGGTTCGCGCGGCGCTGTCAGGGCCCAGGAATTTGGGGAATGTGGCAATTTGGAGGAGGACGTGCCCTCGCCCGGGCAGTGCCCCAGCCCCCGGTGAATCAGCAGGGACGGTGGCCACGGGTGCGCGCACGGTGCGCGGGGGAAGGACGGGACACGGGGTACATCCGTGCGGATGCATTCCCGCTCCCACAGCACATCCAGAGTCCCGGTGCCACCAGCCCATCCTGCCCGGAAACCTGGTGCCACCAGCATGTCCCGCTCGGAGCCTCGGTGCCACCAGCGCCCGGTGCAGCCTGGTGGCAGCCACCAAGCCCCTTGCACCGCAGTGGGGTGGCAGGGCCGGTGCCGGGGCAGGGGTTATTTTTTAAGATTTTTTTTTTTTTAAAAAAAAAGGCAAATCCGGCTCCAAGGGCATTTCGACAAGTTCCAACCGCGACCATCTGGTCCATTAAACTAAATGTGGCGTGCGGGGCCGCCCCCGTGCGCGGGGGGCGAGCGGCGGGGGGGGGCGGCACAAGAAAGCTCCCAGCTGCTCTGACGTCGGAGCCTAGATTGGCCACAGCTGGCCCGTAAAATGTGGCGCAAAAGCCCTTCTGCTTCCCATTAGGCCCTTAGGAAATACTGGTGGAAAGGCCAGCGTGGCTGCGAACGCTGGCAGGGGGCCGGGGGGGCCCCGAACCCCGGCTCGGGCCCTGTGGGAAGTGAGGAGAGGTTGGATTTTTGTCCCCTGTCTCAAGCTGTTGTGGCATTTGGGGGGGGTCTCTGGGTGCTGGCATTTGGGGACACCCCCCAGCCCCTCTGTTTGGGACAGGGCAGCCGCTTTCCAGCACCCCAGAACTGCTGCTGGGGCCCTCCCGCGTTGTGGGACCCGCTGCCACCACCTTGCCCCTGTGGCCACCACCTTGTCCCCTTGACAGCCGTCCTGGCAGCGCCACCTCCCGGCAGCGACGGCCTCGTTGGGGCCTCCACTGGGTTGAGCAAGGGCCCGTCTTGGGCAGGGACCGGGTGGCCGGTGGCTCCCGGTGGCTCCGGTGCTGCCGGTGACACCGTCTCCTCCCGGCAGGTCGCAATGAACTGATCGCCCGGTACATCAAGCTGCGGACGGGGAAGACACGGACGAGGAAACAGGTGGGGAGCCGGGGCGGCCGCTGGGGCCGGGCGCGGGGGGGCAGGTAAACCCATCCGTCTGTCCATCCGTCCGACTCGTTGTGTCCTGTGCGTCCCGTCCCGCCGCTCTTGCTCCCTGCCTCCTCCTCCTCCTCCTCGCAGGTGGCATCTTGGAGCCGGCAGCATTCCTGGCAAAGCGGCACCAGCTCCCGGCACCACCGGGAATTCGGGGTCGTCCCCGCTGCGTGCGGAGGCATCAGCTCACGGTGCCCGGGTCTGAATCCGGGCGGTTTGGGCCTCAAACCAAGCTAGCTTTTCCCTCTTTCCATAACGGAGCTGGACTTGACGTCTCCGACTCGGTGGGATCTGTGGCTGCTTCATCTCTTTCTGCTTCTCTGGCTGCATCTAGAGATCTTTTCCAGCTCTGCTCCTTCCTGGGATAGGGAAACTCTGCTCCTTCCCAGATAGGGAAAGCGGCTTTATGCTCCACGCTCTGGCGGAGAGCCTGGAGTCGAGGGGAGCGGGCAGGGATGCCCGGAGCGGGCAGGAATGCTGGAGCAAGCAGGGATGCCGGGAGCGGGCAGGGATGCCCGGAGCAGGCAGGGATGCTGGAGCAACTCCTGCTGTTGCCGTTGGGACCGGGATTGCGTCATTTGGGCTGCGCTGCTGGGGACAAACCAGGACAGGGGCAATTCCCCGCAGCCCTGGAGGGGCCATGCCCGTTCCTGACGCCTCCAGTGGCTCTTCCCTCCTCTCTGCCTTGTTCCTCCTTGGGAAAATTGCCCAGCTGGCCAGAACTGTGATGCGTGTCCTAGAAAACCAGCGCCTTTCCTGCAAGGATGTTGTGGGCAGCTGCATCTCGCTACCCACCGCTGTGTCCTTGGGAGCCAGGGTCTTTTCCCAGCTTCCTGCAAACCCTGGGATTGAGATAACGGGAAGGAGTAAATCCTTCTTGAAGGGGCATTTTGGAGAGGTTCAGATGGGCTCTACCCGCTCTGCCCAGGGCTTTGCACCGGGCCAGCGCTGGGCACAGAGTTATTCCAGCTGCGGAACTTTACCCGGAGCCCTGGAAAGCCCCGTTGGGTGCTGGATGAGGCTGAGTCCGTGCTGGACGGGAGTGGGATTTGTGCCGTGACGGTTCCACGTCCCAGTGGGCGCAGGGACCCTCGGGATGGCTGCAAAACCGGGATGCAGGGAGCACTGCGGGCTTCTCGGCTCTCTGGAATTCAGCCTGTTTCCATGAGCACCCTGTCCCTAGTGGGGTCGGGAAGGGAAACCTCTGCTTTTCCCATCTCCTCATCTTGCAAAATCAAGGAGCACCTTCCTTGGGAGCAGCCGCATCTGCGGGGCCGGAGCAGATGCTGGAGGGATATTGCGCCCTCGCTGGGCTTGGAGCCAGCTCCCTTCCCAACCCCCTAGGGATGCCGCCCGCAGAGCAGAGGCCTCATCGCAGATCCGTGCGGTGCCCCCGTCCCTTTCTCTCCCTTTAGCTCCAGCAGCATTTCCAGGAACGCCGGCCGCGCTCGGAGCGTCCGCGCGGCCCGGCCCAGGGACACGTCTTCATTCTCTCTGTGTTTTCCTTTCCGAACGGCTTGGCGGGCTCTAGGTGTCCAGCCACATACAGGTTCTAGCTCGGAAGAAGGTGCGGGAGTACCAGGTTGGCATCAAGGTACGTTGGCGCCCCGTGCCCGTGCGTCCGCGGCAGGTGGTTTGAGGATGCGCATGGGCAGCCCCTCTCCTTCCTCTCTTCTTCCCCTCTGGTTGACGGCTCTGCTGTTTCCCCCCTCTCCTCCTGCTTTTCTCTCTGCAGGTCTCTAGCCACTTGCAGGTTCTAGCCCGGCGGAAATCTCGCGAGATTCAGTCCAAGCTGAAGGTACGCGCGCCGCCCGCCGCCCCGGCCGCGCTGACGACTAACGCACTCAGCTCCCTGGTGTGCCGCTCGCTCTCTCTCCTGCCCTTCGGATGCCTTCGCTTCCCCCTCCCTCTGCTCCTGGAACCGGGTGTTTGCCAGCCGTGTGGGTGCCCGCCGGGGACGCTGCAGAGGGCAAAGCCGGCAGCCCCCTTCCCTCCACCCTGTTGAATTAGGGGGTTTCACCCCCTCCTTGCTGCCACTTGTGGGTCCTACGGGAGATTCCCGGCTCACCTGGGCTTATCCCAGGAGGTGGAAGGACCAGCGTGGAGCAAGGGGTGACCCAGGAGCCCGGGTAGCACCGGGCACCAAGGGGCTGCTGCAGCCCCAACTAAATCCGGGGTGACCGGAGCGGGACCGGCTGTGGTTCCAGGGGCCAAGGGAGCGGAGCGAGGAAGACCTGGAGCGTCCTCTCTTCTCTGGTTGGCTTCTCTTTCTGTCCTTCCCTCTTTTAACTGGATTTGGACTAACCTTTCCCTAACTGCTTTCCACGGGGCCCAGCTTGGGTGAGGAGGGGCTGGGCGGGATGCGGGAGAGCGGATTTGAGGACATCTCCAGCGGAGCCTCCGCATTCCGCGATGCTCCCAACTCCATCCCTGCGCTCCACCGGGAGCGTCTAGGTGACTTCTAGACAGGACCTGCATCCTGTCACCTGGCCAAGGATTCTGGAGTCCTAAAAGCCATTTTGGCCACAAAGTTGCCTTTCCCAGCACTTTTTTGTGGAGAGAAGGAGGACAGGACTTGCTCAGGCTGCAAATTTGGGCAGGTCCCGGGATCCATCTGGATGCCTAAGGGTGTCCAGAGCGGCTTTTCCCAGCTGATCGGCTGCAAGAAGTGGCTGATACCTGCAAAGCGGCTGCAGTGCGGGCGAGGGGCAGCCGGGAGCAGCCGCACTGGGGCCTGGGCAGCATTTTTGCACAGTGCCCGACTAGCGACACAGCTCAGTGCTCCGGATAGTGGGAAAGCTGCAGCCACCAGCAAGCCCCAAAAGGGACAGAGCAGTTTGAGGAGGACCAAGACCAGCGATGGCTGTTTTAACACCCAGGAGCTGCTGCCTGCAGGAGCGAAAAACTGCTCTGAGCAGCATGACCTGGACATAAAATGTCCCGTGCAGCCCTTTTTAGAGGCAGGACATGGAGGAGCTAGCCCCGTGGGGCTGAAGCTCCCTTTCCGGAGTCTCCTCTCGTTCCTGCAGCCGCAGTCCTGCATGCGGAGCTGCTTGGGCTCCTGGCATGTGCCGGCTTGTGAGAGCCGATACTGCCGCCCCGCGAACTGACGTGATCGATCTGTCAAATGCACCGTCCTGCTGCGCCCTGAGCACGGTTAAATCAAACCCGTCCACCCTGGAGCTCCTTAGGAGGGAAAACAAGGCTGGTGCAGGGAGGCGCTGGGCTGGGGACGCCTCTGCCCCAGGCCACCTCCATGCCCCAGTGGCCCCGGTGCAATTAACAAAGGCAAAAAGAAAGCAGAAAGCAGCAGTTTTTGGGTCCCGTTTCTCATACAAATGCAAAGGCAGCTTAGGAGAGATGCAAATATTCCTGGTGGCAATTGCCAACGGAGATGCACGGCCCCTTTGGCTCTGTTCCCGCTCCCCGTTGGGAATTGCAGAGGGCCTGGCCAGTGGGAAGGGTTTTGAAGGATATGGAAAAGCGCAGTGGAGAGGCTGGGGTGGCTCCAGTCCTGGTGCCTTCGCCAGGGTGCTGCAGGCACGAGGGTGCAGCCAGGTGGAGAGGGGGTTCATACCCCAGATCAGGGGTGTTGGGGGGCGGGATGCGGGTGCTGCTGCTCCCCGGATGCTCTAACCAGTTCCTTTCCTTTCTTTTGCATACAGGCCATGAACTTGGTAAGTCCCTTTGTGCTGCATCCCCCAGTACCCCCATCCCGTTACCTCCTGCCTTGTGCTGGAGGCTCCGGCCTGGAGCAGGGACTGTCGTTCCCATGGGACACGAGGCTTTGTGCCCAGCAGGCTTGGACGGTTCCCACGGGGCGGGGGGTCTTATGGGGCTGCCTGCCCCTCTCCTTAGCTGGGCTGCGGTGGGACGTTGGGACGAGGAACGGAGTGTCGGGATGTGTCTGTCCGTCCATCCTGGGTAACCGCGTGTCTGTCCCCGGGCCAGGACCAGGTCTCCAAGGACAAGGCTCTGCAGAGCATGGCCTCCATGTCCTCGGCGCAGATCGTCTCGGCCAGCGTCCTGCAGAACAAGCTCAGCCCCCCTCCTCCTCTTCCTCAGGCCGTCTTCTCCGCTGCCCCCAGGGTAAGGACACGGCGGGGGACCCCAGAGCCGGGGGACAGCCGTGTCCCCCAGAGCAACATGGGGGCGGGAGCAAGGACTGGGGCACTCCATGCAAACTCCTGACTCTCTATTCCCTGTTTCCCCCCGCAGTTTTGGAGTGGGCCGATCCCAGGACAACCTGGACCCTCTCAGGAGTGAGTACCTGGAGTCCCCCCCGGCCCCAGACTGTCCCTTGTCCCGGGAAAGGGCCTGGCCCGTGCTAACGCCGTGCTCTCTTTTGCAGCATTAAACCATTTGCACAGCCAGCTTACCCCATCCAACCACCCATGCCTCCATCACTAGCCAGTAAGTGGTCCCCTCCCTGCCCCGAGATGGGGCAGAAAGCGGCTGGGATGGCAGATCCCACCGCGGGGCGGGATGCCGGGGGAATTCCCGTCTCACGGCCGCTTCCCGGGCAGGTTACGAGCCGCTGGCTCCGCTGCCGCCGGCCGTCTCGGCTGTGCCGGTCTGGCAGGACCGCACCATCGCCTCGGCCAAGCTGCGGCTGCTCGAGTACTCGGCGTTCATGGAGGTGCCGCGGGACGCCGAGACGGTGAGTGCGCACGCGGCGCCGGCGCCGGGTCCGGCAGTGCCTGGAGCCCGCGCGGGCGCCTGACCCGTGTCCCCGCCGTGCCCACCCCTTACAGTACAGCAAACACCTCTTCGTGCACATCGGCCAGACGAACCCGTCGTACAGCGACCCGCTCCTGGAGGCCGTGGACATCCGCCAGATCTACGACAAGTTCCCCGAGAAGAAGGGCGGCCTCAAGGAGCTCTATGAGCGTGGGCCCCAGAACTCCTTCTTCCTCGTCAAGTTTTGGGTGAGATCCCGGGCCAGGCTCTTCCTGGAGCCGTGGTGTCACCTTGTGGGACACGGGGCCGCTCCTTGGTGCACTTGCTCACAACGGGGTCTTCTTCCCTCCTTCCCGTCGCGCCAGGCGGATCTGAACAGCACCATCCAGGACGGGCCGGGGACATTCTACGGCGTGAGCAGCCAGTACAGCAGTGCGGAGAACATGACCATCACCGTGTCCACCAAGGTGTGCTCCTTCGGCAAGCAGGTGGTGGAGAAGGTGGAGGTAAGTCCGTCCTGTCTGGAATGCTGTCGGAATGGGGTCTCCATGGCTCACAGGGCAGCGTGGGAAGGATAAAGCTCTGGAATGGCAGTACAGGACACTGGGTACCTGCTAAGACAGGTAGAGGAGCCACTGCATCGTGTGGCTGGGAGATATCGCCCAAGTCATGGGCCACTGTAGGTGGCCTTAGGTGGTCCTGCTTGAGCCAAGGGTTGGACTAGATGCTCTCCAGAGGCCCCTTCCGACCTCAGCCCTCCTGTGATGTCTTCCATGGGCCGTGGTGCCTCCAAAAGTGGAGCAGAGAGGGTGTCTCCAAGACCTTCCCTGCAGTATTCCCTGCGCTGCCCTTCACTGTCCCCCGTTCCGGGATGGTCGTGTCACCTCCTTGCTGTCCCTTGCAGACGGAGTACGCGCGGCTGGAGAACGGCCGGTTCGTGTACCGAATCCACCGCTCCCCCATGTGCGAGTACATGATCAACTTCATCCACAAGCTCAAGCACCTCCCGGAGAAGTACATGATGAACAGCGTCCTGGAGAATTTCACCATCCTGCAGGTACCTCCTCTCCCCTCGCCCGGTAACACAGACAGGACCTGATTTGGGGCAACGGGCCATCTCCTTCCTTACGTTTGGGGTGAGACCTGGCAGATGGAGGTCCCCAAAGCTGGCACAGAGCCTTGGGGACCATCCTTGGGGGTCAGGAGGAGCTTGGGGCACAGCCAAGGCTCAAAGCCAAGGTCCTTCCTACTTTACCCACTGTTTTGGGATCAGAGGGCACATTTCAATGGTGCAAATAGGATGACTGTGCCCAGGGCAATGCCGCCTTGTCCCCAAATGTCACCCCTTGGTGTCACCCTCTCCTAAGCGGGCTCTGTCGTCCTCCCGCAGGTTGTGACGAACAGGGACACCCAGGAGACCTTGCTCTGCATCGCCTTCGTCTTCGAGGTCTCCACGAGCGAGCACGGCGCACAGCACCATGTCTACAAGCTGGTCAAGGACTAGGGGCCCCCGGGCCCGGCCAAGGGGGGCGCGAGGGGACGCAGGGGCACAGGAGCCGCGCGCGCGCGCAGTCCTTTGGAGCGAGGAGGACGAGGAAGACAAGCAAATAGCCAAAAAGCAAAAAAAAAAAAAAAAAAAAAAAAAAGAAAAAAAGACTGACTTGCATTCACAGAGGTTTTCTACTTAGAAACATTTTTTTAAGAAGTTTAAAAAAAAAAAAGAAAGAAAAAAAGAAGACGAGGAAGAGGAAGGGCAAAGGGTCTGTGTGGAAGAAGGAGGACCGTGCCCGTGCGCTGCTCCAGGCCGGAATGTGCAGGTGTCAAGCGCGGCCGGCGGGAGGTTCGTCCTGCAGCGCCGATATCCGACTTGGGAAAAGGAGAAGGAAAAGGAGAAGTCGACGGAGGGGCGGCAATGGGTGCAAGCTGCTTGGTTTTTAAGAAAAAGGGGCGATGTTTTTCCCCTTTTTTAACAATTCAAGTGTGTTTTAGTGCGTTTTGGAAAGAGGCTGTGTTGGGAAGGGGAAGGCGGAGGAACTGGGTTTGCCGGTTCCAATCCCAGGAGAGGTGGGAAGCAGCCGAGGCTGCGGAGGGATCAGCCGGGCAGGAGGCAGAGGAAGCGCTGGGCGGTCGGGAGCTTGTGCTGGGTGCTGCGATACGGGTGGGTGTTCACAGAGCTTGTGAACACCACAAGCTGCTGCAGCTTGTGGGGTGGAAGGAGGTGAGAGCTGGATGGGAGATGTGCCGGATTGCGTTTGTAGATATTCCTTCTTTTTCTTTTTTACCTCCCCCACTTTTTTTTTTTTTTTTTTTGGCTTTTTCCACATTGGCTGTTTTCCTGGCCTGGGCTTTGCTCCCGGGAGAGCATCCCCGAGTGCGGGATGCAGCGTGCAAGCGGGCGGCGCGCGGCTCCCCACGGCTGCGCCAGGCCGTTTGCCGGGATTCCTCCCGCCGGAGAGGCGCGACGGCGGACGGGGCGGCTGGAGAGAGGCAGAGGTTTTTGATATGTAGCTGTAGCAGCGGCTATGGGCTCGCTGCTCCCGCTGCCAAGCGGTTTTGCATCAGCTCCGTGTCCCTGCAGCATCGCCGCGCGGCCGCGGCGTCCCCTCCGTAGCATGTTTGCTTGTTGCTGTTGCTTTTTTTTATTATTATTATTTTCCTTTTTTTTTTTGCTTTCTTTCCTTTCACTCGCCGCTCTCAACCCCTGGGAATTCAAGCTCCAACCTCCCCACGTGCCTTCCAGGCCCCGGAGCGGCGCCGGCCGCTGCGCCCCCGCGGGGACCCCCGTGCTCTGGAACTGGACTGCTCCGCGCCCCCTCCATCCGCATCCCCATCCGCCCGCACGGTCGGGATCGCGCCCGCATCCCGGAGACCCTCTCAGTTCCCCCACCCCGTTCTCCTCCGGTGTATTTATGAATTTCACATGAAGTACTGTTTTATTTTTTTAAAGACTTTGTAAAGCTTTCCAGGGTTACAATCACCATTTTTAGAGCTGTGTCAGTCCACATTGTTAAAAAATCCATTTTTTTTATGTATTATATTTTTTGTGTATTTTTTTTAATCCAGCTGTGATGGGTTGTATCATATATTTGTTGTGTTTACTGTATCTGTCCAACTGCAAAGTGAGGAGACTGTGGCACTCCTGAGAAAACTACGGTCTGCTGAAAAAAAAACATTAAAATTATTTGTTCATGGGTTGGCTCAAATGGTCCTGAGGTTCCTGCTTTCTGCCGGATTTGTCACGTTGCTCAGCGGAAAGGATGGGGGTGATGGAAACCGCCCTCCTTTCTGCAGCCTGAGCCACTGTAGTTACAGGGGTGTCCCTGTCCCCAGAGAAAGGGCCGTTGTCCCTCCCTCCCTTGTCCCCTGCCCCTCTCCTTGGACCTCTCTTTTGCATCCCTGCTCCCTCCCCAGGCACCTCCTCCCCATGCGCCCCCAAGTCCTCTCCAGACACCCCTTCCCTGTCCCCATGCACTTCCCTCCCTCTCCCATGCACCCCCCTTTCATCCCCAGGCTCCCCGTGGCCGCTCTCCTGTCCCCACGCTGAGTCCCCCATTGTACCCTGTTCCTCCTCCCCATTGCACCCCATCCCTTTCCTCATTGCACCCCATCCCTCTCCCTGTTGCATCTCCACCCTCTCCCCATTGCACCCCCGCCTCTTTCCCCATTGCATCCCATTTCCTGCTCCCAGTTGCAACCCAGCCCTTTCCCCACCGCTCCTCGTCCCTCTTCCCATTGCTCCTGTCCCTCCCCTCCATCCCGCGCTCCGCCTCCCGTCCCGTCCCGTCCCGACCCGCAGCGCTGCCCGCCGGGACTCGTAGTCCCGCCGCTCCCGGCGCCGGGGCCGCCCCGGCCCCGCTCCGCCTGTTCCTTCGCTCCGCCTGGACCTCCGCTCCGCCCGGTGACCCGCGCCGCCCATTGACCCGCTCCGCCTGGTGCTGCGGGCGCCTGTTGCTCTTCTGCGCTTGTTGCTCCTTTCCGCTCGTTGCTCCTCTCCGCTCGTTGTTCCTCTCCACTTGTTGCTCCTCTCCGCCTGTTGCTGCGGCCGCCCGAGGTGCTGCTGTCGCAGCCGCTTTCCCCCGTTGCTTGGGGAAGTGGCTCCGCGTTCCCCTGAGCTCGGGTGCAGCGCAGGATCCTCAAGAAGGAGAAATTCCTGCAAGTTTCTTGGGGGAAAATTAAAAAGAGACGAGAGAAGAAGAGACCCCACGAGAAACCACCTGGGCAAGAGCTCAACCTGGTATTAGCCAGCAGGGAATCCACAGCAGGGAGCTCTGCTGAGAGCGAGAGCCACGGCTGGCAGGATTATCCTGGCTGGAGCGAGTGTCCGGCTGCTCCCAGCACAGCCGATTCCTGCAGGATCTCCTGCAGCTTCTCCCAGCGGACACGGCGCCATGGAGGGAGATCCCGTGCTGCAGCTCCGTGTCTTCAGTCTCAACTGCTGGTGAGCGCAGGGTTTGCGGCACTGGAGTGGCCAGGATGGGTGCGGATGTGCGTCTGGGTGCCCAAATCCGAGGGATATTCCCGGCTCCCGCTACCCCGCAGTCCCTGTTTCCCGCAGGGGCATCCGCTACCTGAGCAGGCGCCGTCAGGAGCGCGTGCGGCTCATCGGGGACAGCCTGTGCCGGGAGCCCTTCGACCTGGTGCTGCTGCAGGAGGTGAGGGCGGTGCGCGGTCCGAGTGTGCACTGAGTGCACCCGGTCTCAGCTGCGTGGCGCCTCTCCAGGTATGGAGCGAGCAGGATTATGGGCTCCTCCGGGAGAAGCTTGGAAGCTGCTGCCCCTTCTCCCACTACTTCAGGAGGTGAGAAGGGCTGTGTCTCGGGCATGGGAATGTCGTGATGATGATCAGGAAAGCTGGGAAAGCTCCTTTGGGTCACCCCGGTCATGGTCCTATGTTCCCCATCCGTCATGGACACAACCTGGAGACCCTGGTGCTGAGACCCAGGCGTCCAGGCTGTCCATTGCCCTTTGCTCGGGGACAGAGGGTGGCACGGACGGGGCGCCCGCACGCTCACAGCGCCTCTCCGTCCTGCAGCAGGGTGATCGGCAGTGGCCTCTGCGTCTTCTCCAAGTTTCCCATCCTGGACACTCTCCTCTACCAGTACTCGCTCAACGGCTACCCCTACATGGTGAGCGGGGCAAGCGGCGCCGCATCGCCGCGCCGGGGACGTTGCCCCAGCCTCGTCCTACTCTTCTCCCTTCCCGGCAGCTCCAGCACGGAGACTGGTTCTGTGGCAAATCCGTAGGGCTCGTTGTGCTTAAGATTGCCGGGATCGTCTTCAACGTCTACGTGACCCATGTGAGCGGCCCAGGAAGGAACTAGCACGGAACAGGAATGGGGGGCTGAGTGGGGGGTGCTCTCTGCCTCTCCGAGCTGGGATTTGGGGTGGGATGAAGGCAGAAAGGTTGGGAATGGCCCCGAGGAGATGTCTGGAGTGGCTGCAGGGGGACAATGAGCAGCAACAGGGGGTCATGGCCACTTCGTCCCCTCTGCAGCTGCACGCCGAGTACTGCCGGGACAAGGATACCTACCTGGCGCACCGCCTCGTGCAGACCTGGGAGCTGGCGCAGTTCATCCGGTGAGCGGCTGCCACGGCCCCGCGGGTCCCCAGGGGGGTCTGCACCGCGGGGAGCTCCCAGGCGGGTGGCGTCACTGAGGTCCCCACCTGTCCCCACAGTCACACGTCCCACGCGGCAGACGTGGTGCTGCTGGGGGGCGACCTGAACACGCAGCCGCAGGACGTGGGCATGCGGCTGCTGCGCGGCTGCACGGGGCTGCGCGACGCCTTCGCCGAGGCCAAGCGCTTCGAGGTGAGTGGCGTCCCCGTGGCTCCGACTCCGGCCCCACCGCGGTGCCGAGCAGGGAGAGCCGGAGACACCCGTGCTGCGATCTCAGGGCTGCAAAGACGGCTGCACCCTCATCCCGGACAACTGCTTCACCGTTAAGACGGAGCTGCAGCCCTTCCCGCTGGGGATCCGCATCGACTACATCCTCTACAAGGTCGGGACTGGCTCCGCATGGGGAAGGATGGGCTCCCCATCCCCACATCCCTCCCATTTCAGATGGTGGAGGATGGACTCCCCATCCCCACATCCCTCCTGCTCCATCCAGGGAAGGATGCTCTCCCAGTCCCCACATCCCTCCCATTTCAGCTGGGGAAGGATGGATTCCCCATCCCTGCATCCCTCCTGCTCCAGCCAGGGAAGGATGCACTCCCAGTCCCCGCATCTCTGTGATGCATGAGCTGATGCACTGCTCTGGGCTGTGGTTTCCAGGGAAGAGGAGACCATGGAATAACTGTCCTCCTCCCTCCCTCCACTTTTTCCAGACCGAGTCCAACTTTGCTGTGAAGTGCGAGGAGCTGCGGACCACGACAGGGACGGCCCCGGGCCAGGACATCCCCTACTCGGACCACGAGGCCGTGATGGCGACGCTGCACGTGCGGAGGCAGGAGCGGCCCCAGGGAGCGTCCGCGGCCGGTGAGACGCTGCGAGGAGCGTTTCGGGGAGGACCCCACTGCACCGCATCCTGCCCCACTGAGCCCCGCGCTGTGTCCCGCAGAACCATTGCCGGCTGACCCGGTGACAGAGGCGCCGGCCGATGCGGTGACGGAGGCGCTGGCCGAGGTGCGCGTGGGGCTGCAGGGCGCACGGCGCCGGCGCTACGCGGCAGGCAGGCTGGCCGTGCTCGCGCTGCTGCTGCTGCTGCTGCAGGCGGCCGCGGCGCTGGGTGCCCTGGCGGGCTGGGGTGCCGCGCAGCCCTTCCCGGCGCTCTCCTGCTGCCTGCTGGCCGCGCTCGCCCTCGGCATCCTGCTCGGCGCCACCTGCCTCCACCTCCTGCACGTCACCGAGGGGCGGCTGCTGCAGGCGGCCGAGGAGGAGATGCGCATGGCGCTGCCCCTGCGACGGCCGCTGCTGCCAGCCCGCGCTGTCCCCTGTCCCCCTCGCCATTCGTCCTAGCCGGCTCCGGCGGGGCGAGCGCTGGCGCGCAGGTCGCGCCGCTGCCCGCTCCGATGGCTCCAGCCGGCGCTGGTGGAGGTGCAGCCCTCACCAGAGCCTCCGTGGAGGCGTTTTTAGTCACTGCCTGGTTTTCCCCCCATCCTTCCCTCCTCAAAGGAGCCCCGTGGAGCCCCAAGGAGCCCTGGTTAGGTGCTGCTGCTGCGGGTTTTGTAGCACCTCTGGCCTTGGGCTCTCCGTGGGGATCATGCTGCAGCCCGGTCCTGCTCTGGACCTGGCTGCACTTCCCAAGTCTGGCTCTGGTGCTGGATTGGATGGAAATAGGGAATAAAGGCAGTGTTTTAATCCCTTGTGCTGGATGGAAGAAGCTTTATTCCAAGCTGGCAGCAGACCAGGGCAGTCAGTGCAAGGGAAATACTCCGGGCTGGGAAATACAAGGCTTGGATGGACGCGCCGGGTTGGGACGCGTGTCTGCATGGGCTGGATGTCCCAAGGTGGCTCCTGGGAACTGCTGCCACCGTCACCGTGTCCGCCATCGCGCGGTGGCTGCAGCCACATCCTTGCACCCGCTCCTTGGGGCCGTGTCCTGGGATCTGCATCCTCTCCATAGCCCAACGCCAAGGATGCTCCTGGGCATCTCCTTGGCTCAGCACCCAGCACGAGGCACCTGTGGTGGCACCCACAGGGTGATGCTCGGCCCGGGCGGGTCGGGACCGCGGCGGGCGGGCGGCGCTCAGTCCCGCAGCTCGCTGAGCCGCCGCTCCTCCTGCACGTGGATGAGGGCGTTGCGCTGGTTCACCACCTCCAGCAGCCGCGCCAGCGTCTCCTGCTCAGCCGCGCGCTCTGCCGGCGTCTTCTGCGCATCTGCGGGAGCCGCAGGGCTAGAACCGGGGCACAGGTGCCCTGTCCCCTCGCTGTTGCCCCGTCCTGCCCCGTGGGCCCTTACCCTCCTTGTTCATGAAGCGCCGCAGCTGCTGGTCCAGCCGGCTCTGCTGCTCCTCCAGCTTCAGCTCCTGCACCCTGTGGAGGGGGACGGCGGTGCCACGGGGGACAAGGGCCTTGTCCCCGCTGGTGTCACCGCGCGCAGCGGCTCCTTACGCGATCATGAGGTCGGACTCCTCGCACACCAGGCTGTTTTTCTTCTGCACCAGGTAGAGCAGCTGGTTCATCCACTGCGTCCTCAGCTCGGCCGGGGAGGCTGCAGGGGCAGCGTGAGTGGCCGTGGGGCGTCCAGTGCCCCCAGTGCCCCCCGGTCCCGCGCGGTCCCCACCGCTCTCATCCCGCAGGAGCTTCTCCAGCTTGATGCCCTGCTTCTCCAGCTCGCCGAAGGTCACCTCGATCTCCTCCAGGCGCCGCTGGATGGCCTGGGGGACAATCGCGGCGCTGGGTCCCACTCCGGCACGGCACGTGGTGGCCGCGGGCGCGGTGGCGGCTGCACGGTGCTGCTGTGGCTACCTGCGCCTTGCAGAACCGCTGCATCTGCGCCTCCCGCGCCTGGCGGGGCAGCAGCCGCGTCCACGTCGCACGTTGTTCCGACCCTTCCAGGACCGGGACCTGCAAGCAGGAGCACAGGGGTTGTCCCCACCACCCCACTGAGCGGCTGCTGCTGTTGCCCTCCGTCACAGAGGCGCCACTCACAGGCTCAGTGCCAGAGTCCAAGCCTTCCTCCTCCTCACTGCTGCTCTCCTCCAAACCTGCTGAGGGAAAGAGCCGTTTTGGAGCATGCCGTTTTGGGGTGGAAAGGGAGGGTCCCTCCAGCTCGCCAGGGCCGTGTGTGCATGGGCTGAGCCCCCACGACCTCATCTCCCCTGGCAGCACCGTTTCTGCCGAGTTGGGCAGGGAGGACCGGGGAGGATGGGACACGGCCCAAGCAGGAGGGACCTCCCCGCTGTCTGCAAGAGGCTCCAGCCAGCAGCCACGCACCTTCCTCCTGCTGCTCCTCCTCATCCTCCCAGTGGCCTGGGCGATTCCCCGGCGCACTCAGCCTCATCCTGGCCGGCTTTGGGGGCGGCTCCGGCTCCGCGTCGGCCGTCAGGCTCAGCGTGGACAGCTTGAGCTTCTCCAGCGGCGTCAGCAGGATCTTCCTCCTGCCGCCGCTCTCGTCGCCCTCCTCCTCCTCCTCC